>VIAB01010173.1:10247-31349 GCA_009801035.1 Oophaga pumilio | reverse complement strand
ATTTTGTTGGTTTGCAAATATGGTTTAATTGATCTTCTGATGCAGCAAAGGGGCTGGCGGCCTAGCTATTGAAATAAGCTCTTCAGCCAGCCCCCTTCATTACCAACCACTAGGGAGAGTAAGGTTTCTTCTGTGTCAAAAATAAAGTGAGTGTCGAGGTTTGGGAAGCCTGGAACCAGTGCTAACATTGTGAGAATAGTGATAATAGCATAATGTCTAAGTACATAAATAATTACACAAAATGAGTAGATGATTTAATAAGAAAAAACATTTAAAGGGGTGGTCCAGTCCACTATCAGACAATCCCTTCTGAAATGCTAAAGTCACCCACATAAAATAAAAACAACACATACCTCCTGGACTGACGCTGTTCCTGCAATGTTGGAGCTGTGTCTTCATTGTGGTCACGTGACATTGTTGTATCACATGAACGCTGCATCCTATCAGCGGCTTCTGATCAGCCTTCACATTGCCATCAGATGGATTCCCTCTGTGGGAAGTGTGAAGGCTGCAGCCAAACAATGGCCGCCATAATGTCTATGTGTATTTGCAGGGAGGCACAGCACCTACATCGCATGTTCGGAGCCAATCCAGAAGGTGAGTATGTGGAGGGGGATATTTAATCTGGGGCACTTTAGCATTTAAGAAGGGATTGTCCATTATTGGACAATCCTTTAATGAAAAAAAATCAAAGTTAAATTAAAAAATGAATGTAGTCACTTTGTACATACATTGATACAATTACTAAGTAGCTCACGGTACAGCTTTTGGCCATAGCCACCAGGAAAGTGGTATTGGCCTGTTTCTCTTTAGCCACATCTTTCAACTAGTTTCTCTTAAAGGAGTTTTCCCATTAAACATAGTTATCTTCTATCCATAGTTAAATGTAAAAAGTTTGGGGGGGCCTGACGACTGGGACCCCCACTCATCCAAAAATAGGAAAACTTCATATTAATGACGAATTGATGCCATACATCTTGCATTGACCAGTGTAGAAGGGCCTTTAAACAAATGCCATTATATTGCTATGGCCGGGGTCACACGACAGTATAAAAAGTCCGTCTGATTTCCATCCAGAAAAGTGTGTTGATTTTTGCTTACTTGTCATCTGTGTGCAGTTTGTATAGCATCCATTTTCCTACTCAGCAGTTATTGATCATTTATAATACCATTTACAGTTTTTTATCTTACAGAATTACAAAAATCGAATGTTATACTGTGACTCCGTGTGGCATCCGATTTTTTCTCACACCCATAGACTTTAATGGGTGAGTCTCATCCAATTTTTGGAGGAAAATTGTGCATGCTGCAATTTTGTTCACACGCAGATTCAGTCAGCGAAAAAAATTGTTCATCTGCACTGTCGCATTGGATAACACTAGTCTGAGTGTTGTCCGTTTTTTTTTTACGAATGACACTCCGATGGCGCAGGACTCGTGCACATGACTCTATTGTCGGTCAATCAGCACTTATTCGGGCAGCACATTTGCCTGGGTTTATCTGTTGTTATTCTCCCATCGTCTCGCTACAATGTACTGATCTTTTCACTCATTTCCGGCCTCCATTCACTCATCTGTAATTTATTAAAATGGTAGGAAGCATGCAATATTGTTACTATGTAAATAAATCATGAATGCAGATCAGTGCTAGCAATGTGTTCCTGTAGAAGAAGCGCGTTACACACAACTTCAGCGCAGGAATGTTGGTATTTCTGTATCCTGCCTAAAGGAAAGACCTGCTGAGTCCATATCAGACCTACTTCCCCCCCAGCATTGTTATATATGCAGTGTAAGATAAGACGCTCTTAGCCGGTGTGGTCAGCATCGCATCCATTATGCCCTCCTCATCTTCAGGCCGTATTTCATCAGTAGAAAATATTTTACATGACAATACACACTCAAACATATGGTACATAACGATCTATAGCCAAGCTGCAGATCATTACAAGCCCGTATATTCCGGTTAGCTGGTGATAATTCTCCTGAGTATATACGGCTAGCAATGGCCCTGTGTTCTGGGTCCATTATTGGTGGATGAGACTGCTATTTATAAGGGGCTGATAGCTAAGCTCTATGGCATGCATCTTATGTCTGTCAGGCTACGTTCACACGTTCAGCGTTTGATCAGTATTTTGCATCAGTATTTGTTAGCCAAATCCAGGAGAGGGTGATAAATGCAGAAATGGTGACGTGTTTCTATTAGACTCGTCCTCTGATTGTCCCACTTCTGGTCTTGGCTTACAAATACTGAGGTAAAAAACTCATCAAATATAGAAAGTGTGAACGTGGCATGTGCCCTGTGCCATTTTGACGACTACAGAAGCAAATGTGCACATTCTGTTCTTAGAAATATAGGCGCTCTCTTTACGACTGTATCTATGGCCCCTTTATGATTTAGTACAGGGCCGGACTAGCCATCTGACAATTCTGGCAAATGCCGGATGGGCTGGTCCATTCATGGGCCGCATTGTCTGCTATGCTGTTAAAACTATCGGCAACGTCAGGATGCGATTGATACGGAGCATCAGGGGGGAGGAACAACATGGACCTACTGGTTTTCGCATACCAGGGCCGAATTTCCCAGTCCATCCCTGATTTAGTATAACATTCTGAGATATCACATGTAAGGTGCATTTTCTGAGAACTACTAACATGAAGAGTTCATATAGCTCCCACTTCTTTTTTTTGGTGGTTGGATAGCGTAGGTGTCACACATAAAATATAATTTACAAGACAGTGATCCAGTTTGCTATAAGCCTTTGTCCTGCTCATTCTGTTCTCACACAAAATGTCAGCTATATCAGTAATGACAGCCCTGCACTGTGTCACACACACCTGTCACATCTCCTCACAGTTGGGGGTAGGGGCACAAGCAGGGCTAATCTCTGGCTGCGCTGTGCCTACAGAGAAAACATGACCACTTATTGTTAGATACCATCCAGCATTTCTATTATTCAGAGTCGTTACACATTTCTTTAGGCCATTTTACAACCAAATGAGCGTTCATTGACCAGTGTAAACATGGCAGTGATCATCCGACGAACAAGCAAAATGACTGCTCATTGACTTAATGGATTTTTCATGCCACCTAAAAAATAAATGTCAACTACACATCTCCAAGTGTAAGTAGGGGTATGCTGACAACAATATGCAAACTGTGTGGGGACCAAATGATAGCATTAATGATAGATTGTCCCAAAGCACTTCCTACATCCCATGTAAAATACTATATATTGACAATTAATCCCAATTATTACATTATTAGTACTTCAGTAAATCCATATAAGCTACATTTTAAATGCATGAGAATAATTTAACCCCTTTCTGAAATCGGGCATAATATTGCGCCGATGTCGGACTCCCTTCCTTTGATGTGGGCTCTGGCGCAAGTCAGAAGTTTTGAACAGCTGACATGTGCCTCCAACAGCCGTGGGTGGAATCGCGATCCACCCGTGCCTGTTAACCTATTAAATGCTGCTGTCAATCTCTGAGAGCTGCATTTAACTTGCGCCAGAAATCCCACTCATTGGTGACCCCATCACGTGATTGCAGGTCACCGATGGGTTTGTGTGACAACCAGAGGTCTCCAGCAGATTTCTATGGTTGTCACTGCCAGATTGCTATGAGCGCTGCCCGGTGGTCGGCGCTCATAGCAAGAGAGCAATTCTGCTATATACAGGAGATCTGATCATCGCTTGTATGTAGCAGAGTTGATCGGATTATGGCAGCTTCTAGTCTCCCATGGAGACTATTGAAGCATGGAAAATGTAAAAGAAAAGTTTTTAAAAATAAAAAAAAAATATAAAAGTTCAAATCACCCCCCTTTTGCCCCATTCAAAATAAAACAATAAAAAAAAAATCAAACATACACATGTTTGGTATTTCTGCGTGCAGAATCACCCGATCTATCAATATAAAAAAAGATTAACCTAATAAACAGCGTAACGAGAAAAAAAATTAAAAACTCCAGAATTATGTTTTTTTGGTCGCCACAACATTGCATTAAAATGCAATAACGGGCGATAAAAAGATTGTATCTACACCAAAATGGTATAATTAAAAACGTCAGCTCGGCATGCAAAAAATAAGCCCTCACCCAACCCGAGATCACGAAAAATGGAGACGCTATGGGTCTCGGAAAAGGGTGCTTTTTTTTTTTTAACAAACTTTGGAATTTTTTTTTACCACTTAGAAAATAACCTATTCAGGTTTGGTGTCTATGACCTCATAATGACCTGGAGAATCATAATGACAGGTCAGTTTTAGCATTTAGTGAACATGGTTTTAAGAAAAAAATCAAGTGTGAGATTGCACTTTTTTGCAATTTCACCACACTTGGAATTTTTTTCCCGTTTTCCAGTAGATGATATATTAAAACCCATGGTGTCATTCAAAAGTACAACTCATCCTGCAAAAACAAGCCCTCACACTGCCATATTGACAGAAAAATAAAAAAGTTATGGCTCTGGGAAGAAGCGGAGCGAAAAATGAAAATGCAAAACCAAAAATACCTCTGGTCGTTAAGGGTTAATAATGTTTTACTCTTAAAGTAGTTCTTCTATGAACAAAATTCATTTTAATCAATACATCTTGGAATAATAAAACATTTCACAATTGGAAGTATAAAAAAAATGTCCCAGTGCTGGGATAATCTTATACATGTGCCCCTGCTGTGTGCTGTGTAATGGCCGTGTCTGATCGTACAGGGACATGGTCTGATCATATCACAGCTCCTGGGCAGAGGGGGAAGGAAAAGAGTATACAGACATTACAACAGGGGATCACAGCTGATCATTTTTTTCCCTGAGATAAAACAATTCCCTGCCTGTTTTTAAACTTGTTTTACCTCACAGAAAAAATTATTTGTGATCCCCTGCTGTCCTGTCTCTATATTGTCTTTTTTTCCTCCCCTGCCCAGGAGCTGTGGTATGATCAGACCATGTCCCAGTACGGTCAGACACGGCCATTACAAAGCAGGGAAACATTTATAAGATTATGTCAGCACAGGAAAAAATGTTAACACATCCAATTGTGGAGCTTATTTTTATCCCAAGAACTATTGATTCAAATTAACTTTGTTCGTAGGAAAACCATTTAAGGTGGTAAATAGCAACGTGCATTCTATTAAATGTATTAAAAAGAGGGGAAGAGGCCATCCCATTACCATGCACATCCATAGATTATGTAAATTGTCATTTTGTTTTAAGTTCAAGATAGCCCCCCTCGTACATACAGAAGGAATAAAGGGGGGGGGTCTCATGGCTACACAGGCCGTAAGGGTTTCCTCCATTTTGTCTGGTTTTACTGCTTGCATTTTTATCCTGACAGGAAGGTCACACAGAGGTCAGTTCAGGTGACTCTACTTACCTAAGAGCGGTTAGAACAGATTCTAACTGGCCAATAGTGTTTTGGCAGACTGTTTATTTATTAGGCCCTGTGCTGGGCTCTTTCCTCAGTAGCAGGTTCCTGCTGAAGAAAAGAAGATTCCCCTGCTGTCATGGAGAACCTCCTTCAACAGCTTCTAGCAAGAGCCGGCGAGGAAGGTGGAGTGGAATGGCTTAAGAGCTGCCTTGCTATAAGACCTGAACCTGCAGCTTCTGAAGCCTTCCCTCCTCCTTCGGTACAACTCACCCAGCCTCAACCTCCGGACTCAGACGCAGCTGCACAGCCGATTTCTGTCAGCGGGACCAGGAGAAGGAAACCCCGGACCGCCTACTCTCCAACTGCAGCATCGAGGAGATCGGCTTGCCCTTCCCGGGAGCGGAACAGGAAGTTCAGCTGTCCACCGTCTCGGAAGTCTCGCAGTCCAACGCGAGATTTTCCCCCTCGTCACCTCCAGGTCCCTGTGACGTCGGCTGATGCCGCCGGCAAGGCGGACGAGCGCCGCGGTCGTAAAAGCGCCATGGCGGCTCCAACATTAATGGATTTAACTTTTAGCCACTGCATCTACGAGCGCTCAGGCGGCGCTTTTTACTCCTCAAGCACCCGCTTCGGGCAAAGAGGATGAAGATCATTCCGCAGCCACTGCGCTTCAGATCGAGCACTGGAGGACTGCCGGTCCGGAAGGGGTGAGATTTTAAACGTGCCCCTGTCTGTCTCCCATCCTAGTTTTAAACACTTGTTTAAGAATGTCTTAGCTGAGGCACTGGGGGAGGCTTTTAATTCTGCCTCTCATCAGTTTAGTGATTCACTATTGAGGCTCCTTTAACGAATAGCTCAGCGCCTAGGAATACCTTTAAGGAGGCTCTCACATGTGAACTGTCTCCTCTGGGATTTCATTTGGGCTCTTCTACAAAAGAGCTCATTTGGAATCATCAGTATGAAGATCTTTTCTCTCTTCTTCCTCGCAGAGATCAGCAGAGCTGATTTGAGAAAAGAGATGAGAAGTCTGACGTTGATGATTCTAAACGTAGTCCTGTTGAATCTTTTTAGAATTGGATTCAGGCTTTCTCTATCTAGGTGAGAAATTTCCCAATCTCTGTAGTAAATTGTTTCAGCACATTGACATTATCTTAGAGGCCTATCGCAATTTTGGTGGTTTAGCCTGGCTTCACTATGACAAAGCCTTTAGGCAGAAACTGGCAGTTCATCCAGAGGTCAACTGGGGCGTTAAGGATGTTGGCCTCTGGATTAACCTAATGCTTCCGCAACGCCATGCGTTAAACAAACAATCTTCTGTTCCACTTAAGAAGGGCATTTGCAATCCTTTTGCAAGTGGAACAGCAACTGTAGGTTTCGCCATGAGTGTTCCTTCTGTGGAAACACCCACCCAATGTCAAAATGCTTTAAGAAGCAGTCAGCTCAGCAATCAGCTTCTAAGGACACTTTCCCAAAGAGCACGGACTCCAGTGAAACTGGAAAACATGCTCTTTTGGTTAAACAAGTATCCAGATCAGGAGAGCAGTAAACTACTTTATGAGGGTTTTTTAAATGGTTTTCATATTCCTCCTTTTCGTGGCCTAGGTTGCAAACTGGTTAAAAATCTACCATCTTTATATTCTCACCCGGTTGTTGCTAGGGAAAACATTTTGAGTGAGTTGGCTGCTGGCAGAATTGGGGGTCCATTTTATTCCCCCCCCCCTTTTCAAAATTTTAGAATTTCCTCACTGGGAATTGTTCCTAAAAAAGATCCAGGTTCTTACCGATTGATTCATCATTTATGTTACCCCCATGGCTCGTCGCTGAATGACGAAGTGGATAAATCGGTATGCTCCGTCAGTTATGCATCTTTTGATATTGCCATTGATTTGCTTGTGCAGTTTGGTCACATTGCTTTGATGGCTAAGTTCGATATCAAATCGGCCTTTCGGCTTCTCCCTGTTCACCCAATTGGCTTTAATTCTCTGGGGTTTTTCTTTGAGAATGAATTTTTCTTTGACAAATGTTTGCCTATGGGTTTTTCTATGTCCTGTTTTTATTTTGAAAGTTTTTCATCTTTTCTACATTGGGTTTTGGATTTTAATTCTGTTGGTATTGACATTCTGCATTATTTAGATGATTTTCTTTTTATAGGCCCCCCTTCATCTTCTTTGTGTTTTCAGGCCCTTTTGAAATTTTTTCGTTTGTGTGAAAATTTTGGTGTTCCGGTTGCGCAAGAAAAAAACGTTTTACCGACTACTTCTTTGGAATTTTTGGGTATCACATTAGACTCGGTATAAATGGAATGTAGCCTCCCTTTTGACAAAGTCTTGAAATTGCATAATGCTTTACAGCTTTTTGTCAGTAAGAGCAAAATTACTCTCAAGGAATTGCAAATAATCCTTGTTGAATTTTGCCCTCCGTATTATTCCAATTGGTCGGGCATTCTCCAGAAGGTTATATGATGCTACTAACGGTTTCTCTTCTCCCAATAGTCATATCAGAATTTGTTCTGAGATGAAGGAGGATGCCAAGGTTTGGCTTTCTTTTTTGACAAACTTTAATGGAAAGTCTTGTTTGCAATCTGCATTCTTATTGGCAGATTCATTACCTTTCGGTTTCTCGTTTCATAGCCAAAGAGGTTGCGCGGTTTTGTTTTCGTCTCATTGGATGGTCTGTCCCTGGCCAGAGTTTTGGAATAAGAATTTTTTATCTAGAAATAGTTTTGTTTTGGAGCTTTTTTCCGTTTTTTTTGTGTTTTTATTAGGGGATCTTTAATGCAGAACTCCAGACTCCTTTTGCTTTCTCCTAATCAAGGGTTCGTTTTTTCAATTAATACTCTGTCCAGCAATAATTTATGGGCTTCCAGAATCCTTAGACAATTAGTTTTACTGTGTTTGAAATTCAATATTTGGATTAAAGCGAAACTGGGTAGAAGCAAATGGCTCTCAGCTATGGATTCTCTTTGTGAAAGTCAGTGGTCGAATTTTTATCTACAGGTGCCAAACGCAGACGTGGAGGCAACCCCATGCCCACAACAGATTTGGGACTTGATTGCAGCTCGATACCGTATTTTATTGAGCGTTCATTATCAGCAAGATCATGGGCCGACTATTCGGCTGCATGGTACCAGTGGTTTAATTTTTGTAATTTGCACAATTTTGACCCAAAGGTTTCTAATTCTGTTTCTGGTTTGCAATTTATTGAGTTTTTGGTCAATAAAGGTACCAGTATGTCTTATTCTGTATTGTCAAAATCTCTAGCAGGTGTGTCGATCTTTATGAAACTGTTGGGCGTCACTCCTTTAACAGCTTTGTTTCCAATCAAGCAATTTTTAAAGGGTTTTAAAAAGACCAATTTTAAACCAGATTCCAGACGCCCGATTTCTTTGTCACTTTTGAAGGACCTTTGCTTATCACTCAATAGTGTTTGCACTAATTCAGATGAA
The DNA here is from genome assembly GCA_009801035.1 of Oophaga pumilio. NCBI lineage: Eukaryota > Metazoa > Chordata > Amphibia > Anura > Dendrobatidae > Oophaga > Oophaga pumilio. The sequence goes on along the minus strand of VIAB01010173.1, from coordinate 22,544 downwards.
GCCTTATTATTTTCCTCAGCATTTTTATTATCTTTATTTGGGGCCCTTCGTATTGGAGAATTGATTTCTGCAAGGAAATCTGACCCTTCTGGGCTCATGTTTTCTGATTTGAAGTTGCATGATTTTCATATTGTGTTATTCATACAGAAGTCTAAGACTGATCAGATGGGTAAGGGGTCGAGTTTGAAAATTAATTCTGTTTCTGATCCGGCTATTTGCCCGGTGCTTAACACCAGAAAGTGGTTGGAAAGAAGGCCTAATGTTAGCGGTCCTATGTTTATTCATATGGATTCCACTCCGGCTACTACTTTTCAGCTCAATTTTATATTAAAGAGTTGTTTACATTTTTTGGGGAAGGAGCATCTTAAGATTACTTCCCACTCTTTTAGGATCGGGGTTGCTACGGAAGCAGCCAGAGCTGGCCTTTGTGAAGCAAAAATTAAACAGTTGGGTAGATGGGAATCTGGTAGATTCAAAATATATGTTCGCCATGATTTATATGAATATTAATTTTTATTTAATTTTTTCAGGACCAATTATAGTATGGATCATCGGCCATTCATTTGTCTTTTGAGCTCAGAAGAGGGCCAACCAGCAGTATTACTCTGAGAACTTATTCTTTAACCCTTCTTTGATTCAAGTTTTTTGGCACAGCAGACGTGGTTTAGCATGGTCAAATTTTACTCTTGAGATTAAGAATTGTTTTAAGTTATTCCCTGTTCCTGATTTAATCATTTTTTCATTTGGGTAGAAATGATATCGGAAAAAATAAAACCTTAAATTTGCTAGCAATTATGAGCGGATTTCTCAGGTCTTAAACAAGCTTTTCCTTGTACAGGTTTTGTTTTCTCTGACATCATTCCTAGGCTTTTATGGGGAAAAGATAATTTGTGTTTTATGGATAAAATCCGCAAGAGGGTTAATAGGGGAATGCAGAGATTTTTACCTTTGATTCATGGTTTTTCCTTCAGGCATATGGATCTCGAAGGCTTTATTCCTGGTTTATTTAGACAAGATATGGTCCATCTGTCTGATATTGGACTGGACATATTCAATTTGAATTTGCAATCAATGGTAGAACAATGGCTGTGTTGTTTTGGGGGGCCACGACTCAGTGGGAAAATCGCCCATTTAATGGGCGGATTGGTCATTGGTATGGTATATGTGGTTATTTATATGAATTATTTATTGAATTTTGGTTTTATAAATTAAAGGAACCCAAAATAAAACGCACGGCCATTTTTCTTCCACTACAAAGTTGTGTTGTGTATTTATTTATTGCACGAATCGGTCTTGTGTGGCCATGAGGTTGTGAATTGCCAAAATATGTCAGTGGAGAGATAATAGTACATCTTAGGATGTCTCATGGCTGAAAAATTTCTAGTATACCACTGAGGCCTTGATTCATCACGGTGTACTGTTAAACACCTTCAAATATCGCAAAATGTTTGCACAACGCAAAGTAGCACAAAAACTTTGCAACTTTTAGCCAGCTCTGTCAAAACGGGTGCAGCCAGGTAAAACCCTGGATAGGCCGTGGCAATGCCCACCACACAGATTCATTGAAAATGCCTGTATTATTTACACCAGAAATACTACTCCTATCAATAACTGGAGTAATATTTCTAGCAAGATGCACAGAGACACACCCCACTGATAAGGTACGCTTAATTCATTAAGTGGCATGTGCCTTATGATAATTATATAACGTAATTTTGTAATGTAATTTTAAGAGTGGTGTACAAAATGCCAGTCTTTATAAATCAGGGCCTGAGTGCCTATTAACAGAGTTTCTTCAGCTATGACTTGATCCTTTTGTGATTCTCTGGTCAAGAACATCTTGGTATGTATGGCCAGCTTTATTGGCATTATTGCTATGCAATCTCTATTGCTGTATCTAAAAATGATGTTGGCAGCAGTGGGAGAGGTTTTGGGTGTGTGGGATTCTTCTAGTAGAAAAGAACTAAGTGGATGGAATTTTAGGAATCCTTCAACAACTGGTGTGTTTGACAAAACAAGCAACATACATTACTTATGCTTTTACATGGTGAACTGGCTATTGTGCATTTCTGTGATAAGGAAATCGGATTGTGATTATTATTGAGGAGTGGAACTGGTGAATTAAATAAGTGAAAAATTGGAAATAACTAAAGTGTATGCCCTCCATTTGTTAAAACCCCATTACAGACATTCTCCCTTTGTCAGAGTTTTAGAAGAAATTACTGATAGGACTTTTGTAAACCTACGGATCTACCAATAAATTCATTAGTTACTAACTATCCTTTCACACTGCCTCTTTCCCTACTTTTTTGTTACTTTTTGTCTCCTGCACTGATCAATCACTCTCAAAAACTGATCAAATCTGTCTACAGATTTGTATGCAGTAAGGGATCAAATTGCATGTGCTGCCTATAAGTCTATTAAGAGTGAAGGAGGAAGAAGCTGGAGGTAATCCAAACCAAAAAGGCTGTAGGACAAACTGCTGATGCTTCTAGTGAAGTGAGAAAACTGTCAAAAATGTCACATACAAGTAACTGTATGGCCAAAAATAGTGTCAGCACTCACCTACACACTCTTACAACTTATTCTGAAAAGTTACCAGAAAGTATAGTGACACTTTAAGTTAGGAGAACACTTATGCAGATATAAAAGTTGCCTCAGTGGCTGTTGAGACGCCAAGCAGTGCAGTATCAGACTGGGGTGCCTACCATGGACTGGGGTGCCACCAGTAACAGTGATTGTGGGGCCTACTCAACAGCTATACGCAAATATTACCTGACAATTGTAAACAAATTTCCAGGAAATACTCTTTGAATGGAAAGATGTCTTCGTTGTGTGGGAAGTCTCATCTCTACTGAAGTATCTAGAGGATGCAGTGGGGTGGTATTGGTGTACCCTGATCCACCTGATAAGTCTGTTACTCAGAGGTGGAATCAGGTGATATCTAACAGGCCCATGCTGTCTCGTCCCAAGCACCAGATGGGAATATATTGCTAGTATTATCCTGGATGGTGGAAAGCAAGATTTACTACAAGACCAATATTTCTAATGACACCCATGGCCTGCTGGGGTAAGTGACGGAGTCAGCGACTTTGTGCTCTGTCACAACTCTTAAGACACAAATTCTGCTAACAATGTAGCAGACAAGGCAGCCCACTACCAGACAGGCCCTTCTGGCATTTGCCAGATGGCCAGTCAGAACTGGGTGGAATATATGGAAATGATGATACATGTACATACCACGGCAGGTGCCCTACCTGAATGTTGAGCACAAAGTGTATTATCCCAAACACTGCTCATGTAGGATGTTAAGTGGCTGTGGGCTCAATCCTGCACAGGGAAGACATAGGGGGGAATTCACATATTCCCCTATGGGTCTGTGCGAGCCTTGAATAATGCAAGTTTAACATCAGACAACATCTTGTAGTGTTAGTAAAAGGAATGAAGTATCAACTAAAGACAGATGCAGCAGCCACATTTATAGGGAGTGATAAATAGAGGTGTGTGCAAAAATGTGTAGAAGATGAACAGTGAAATATTAATGGTGAAGTTCATCCTTCCTTCTACCTAATCCTCCCGCTAATAAAAACATTTTTGGCTTCACTGTTAGAAAAGATCTTTGTAAGAAAATGTTTTCAACTGATTAATTATCAGGAAAAACATCTCTGGTTAATGAACTGTTCAGAAACAAATGAAATGGAACAAACATGTTTTGCTTCTACTGGGAGCAAATAGCCACTAACAATGAGCAAATAATTGTTCTATATGTCTATCTAACTATCTATCTATCTATCTATAATCCATCTATCATGTCTATCTAGGCACTACCCACTATATATTATACATATATTACAAGCAGTCTCACTGACTACTCTGCAATCATTGCTTTAGCATTTCCATCCCCCCCACCCATTAGCCATTGAATAAATGCCTCCAGATAGTTCCACTGTATATTAGAATACCATGGTTTAATCCTAAACAGTGTAAGATATATGTAATATATAGGTAATCTGCCAAATGTTCAATACTGTATGAAGCCCATCAACAAGACAATGATAATGACACACTCCATATACAGCATTTATAGTAGTGCTTCCGTCATTATTATGGTACCGTGCATCTGATGGCTGTGTTTTTACTAGATAAGGTCATCCGTTGGATTTGTACTTTAGCAGTTTTTTTAATGTTGGGATTAAGATGATGATGTCATGTGAAGACACTAAATCCATTCTTTAGTAACTTCGTGTTTTAGGACAGATCTCATCAAGGCTTATGTATGTAATTAGTGATCTAATGTGTCGCCATTTCCCATATATACCAACCAAGCAGAAATATAACCTAATTTACTATGTAAATGATAATCTTCATAAAGATTTAACCGACATTTCTCTTTGGAGAGTGATAAACTTAAAGGTCTATTATGCTTCTACGTGATACATCCATCAACAATCTCTGAAGATAGTATCTGATCTCAATCATGTGATGCAGAATATCAGCTCAGGCCACGTTATTACCTCTGCTGTTTTGCAGTACAACATAATATATCATCAGTCGACATAAGTCCTTGAGTTGTCCTCTTCTGTCAAGTAGCTACAGAGTCTATAAAGCCATATCAGACATATATCCAGTCCTGTAAAGCCCTGTAACAAGTATCTAGGGCAGCATTACAGCACCCACATGGTTTTCCACCCAACTTTACCACAGTTCTCTAATGTTATAATATACAAGGACTGTATCAACATATCACGGGATGGCATCTCCCATGCTGGTTGGAAAGTCAGCCATATTGGATCTCACTTATGTTTCCTAGAAGCAGAAGTAACTAAGGAATGTGTGATGAGAAATCAGTAAAATTTGTCTTTTTTATATTTGGAATATTTTCCAGTCACACTAAAACTCAACATAAAAGGGATTTTAATTAAAATACATGTAAAGGGATTTTATCATGAAGACCTCCCATGCACATATGCTCTTTTACGGTATGAACATTTATAGAGGGGGTACCCCGCTCAGAACTTCCTCTGTGGTCAAGAGCATAGAGCAGGTCTGTATAAATGGCAGCCGTTCTAGTGGACTTGAGCCATGCCTGTATTACAGCGAAAATTCTGTGAATGGCTGCCATGTAATACTACATTTCCTCAGCAGCAACCACTGGCTGGCACTACCGCTGTTTGGTGGGAAATGCCTAGACCAGGGCTCCAGGCAGTCAGCTAATTTCCCCCTCGGATCTCATTTTGAAAGGAGTTGTCTATGATAAGATAACCCTTTCAAGCAATAACTATTAGTTATTGTCCTTTGGAGCCAGTCATATACCATAATGAAAAGTATAATAGTGATATCACAATCCAACATAATTCAGGCTTTCCTGCAATCTACGACCCTGTAGTGTGAAAATTATAACAATTTCATAGTAAATTACAGTTGAATCTTTCCGGATACTATACGACTGTGCTGATTGTCCTAGTAATGAAACCATTATGGAACTATATTAAATAAAAAATACTGGAAAGTAAAACATTTTGCAAAGTCGTCATATCTCTAGAAATACAAAGCAGTGCATGTGAAGGCACACAACAGGTGGGAAATTATCAATCAGTTATGTCAATTAGTTATGGAAGCCCCTAAGCACTGCAACTAATTCTGACCACAACTAATTGTGTCCAGGCTAGGACTGACCCATAGAGGAACAGGGGAATTTCCTGGTGGGTCCCTGTGCAAATCAGAGCCCCCATCCTTACTGTATGGGCAGTACTTGTCATAATTCACAGGATTCACTTCATTAACCAAACTACCCAGTTTATTATTATATAGAGCTATAGGTAAATTTGTTAACCAGGGTCGTGTAGTATTTGTATACAGGTGAAAAGTGGGACCCCAAAGTCAATGTTACTGGTGGTCCCTTGGCACCCCAGTCCAACACTGATTGTGTCAGTTAAAGGAGAGGTGTCTCCCAAAGTGCAACTAATTTATGGACATTGTCCACCACTACTTAGGAATGTGATGGAGAAAAGCAGCAGGTAAAAGTTGGCATTGTGCTACCTAGAAACACTGACAAATGAGATATAAAGCTTCTTTTTTTCCCAATAAAATTTTTTCTCTATAGGCACAATCTTTAACAACATGTTAGTAAAGAAACAGTAAATTGGCAGACATTTACCTATAGACACCAGCTTGATATGTTCTCTGTCCAGAAATTCCAGAGCCACAGAGACATTCTCCAGCTTCATCTGCCTGAAGTTTGGTCTAGAGTGGTACTTTCTGTACATCTTCTTCTGACTCAATACCTCTAGCAGGGCTATAAGTTTGAGGCCATCACTTAGGTCTTTCTGAAGGTCCCCTATGCGTTTGTTCATACATTTGAGATGTTCATTGCACCACCTTGTGAATGTGTTCTGCTGGATCTTCTTCCAGGGGGCATCTTCTGCCAGGTCTTTCTCTGTAGCTGGCATCTCGTCTGCTTCCTCGCCCTGGTACAGCTGATGTTGGTCGTAGTAATCGTTAGTGCTCATGATGACTTTTTATTTGGAGCTTTCTGCTTTTTATATGAGGATCAACAAGGGTGGAGAAGAAAAAAGAAGAGGGTGTAAAAAAACTGCTGGATCCAAACCCACACTGTGAAATCGAGTTCAAACTGCTGAAACAGACCTCAGCAATCAAATTAGTTCCCTTATTATTCGTCCTCTTGTTGGAAACAGTGAGATGTTTCTTGGCAAGTTCGGGTTAACCCTTTCACGCCCTCCGCCACGAGTGGTGGGACAGAGTTGGGAGGGATGAGAGTTATCGCAGCGCAGTAGGCTTCCACCTTTCTGCTCCTTCCTGTCTTCTGTTTCCTTTCAGGGAATCCTTTCTTTGTGGAGAGCAGAGGTGCACAGATAAATGAAGCAGAACTGTGATAGGGATAATAAACATAAAATAATGTAGCCGAAAAGCTGGCCCCAGAGAAGATGTCCCAGCAAACAGGAAGAGAGAGCAGGAGAGACAGCTGAGAGCAGAGGGATAGAGCAACTTGTTTGAAAGTGTGGAGTCCTGGATGGAGATGGTTTTAAAGAAAACTGATCCCCCTCCCTCTTGAGTCTCCTCTCAGCTTCCCTCCCCCCAAACGTCAGAGGCATGGACTCCCAGGAATGCCTTAGCCATGACCATATACAACTAAGATGAGTATTTTCTAATCCCTAGTGAGATAATAAGGCCGAGCTGGATTGGGTGCTAAGGATAGCGGGACTTGTGATTGGTTTCCATGGACCATACTCCAACTGCTTGTAACATCTCTGTATTTTTAGCTACCCCATGTCAGTGAGGTCTGTCTGTGAAGGGAGAGGGGCCAGAGGGAAAGGATCTTACAACACAAGTTAACAAAAGCATCAGATGTAATGCAAGGGAGACCCCCACCTCCCCAAAGGAATCACCTCCCCCAAGCATATAGCCTTTAATATGCCAGCCACATATGCCAGTATTATGGGAAACCTATGTTTAATATGTCTGTTACCAGGAAAAGTTGCAGTCACTTAAATCATTCTAAAACATTACACAGATTTCGGGAGTGACACAGATGGGGCCATGTACTCTATGTCTAGTGTCTACGGTGACTTTTTCTTATGTTAGTTCATTCATCATCAATTAAAAGTGTATTTGGTGAAGTCATAATATATGAAATGTTGGACGTGTACAGCATATAAGGGTATTAAGTGGTCATGTGAGGCATATATATCATAACACAGGATGCTACATCTGAGGGAAATTTGTGCCACATTTTTACAATGATTTACAGAAGTCACATTTCGATGCCCCCCAGAATATTTCTATTAGTTCAGTGATAGTTCACAGCTGGCAATGGGCTTGTGCCTTGTATTTATTTGTGTAGCTGTAACCAGTGAAGTAGTGATACAGGACATGCAGCGTTGAAAGCTGCCGGAGTCTGGCATGTGTGCTGCGCAGGCAGAGTTTATTTTCTAATGTCGTTTTTAATAAAAAAGTAGAAGACTATAAATTGAAATAGTTCTCAGAAGGAAGAAAAAACAATCTGGTCCGTGGCTCTGATCAGGGGCACCGCTTGGATTATTTTGTGGATTCTATTAGTCTGGATTATTCTATGAAACAAATGTACAAATCTATTTGGTCATTCTGGCTTTTTAGATCTGAATGGTGTGTGCTGTGTCATCTTTCCAGTCATTGGTCTTGGCATAGACGTTACTGTAGTTCAATTATATTCTCCTTAGTAAGAAGTTTCCAGATAGAAAGACAGTCACGCTTAGTGGTGATGAGGGTACCCCCTTGGTGACTTCATTCTGGAAGGGTTAAAGGTGACAACACTGACTCTTGAGGAACATGTTAATGTCGGTCACTGTCTGGGAATGCTCACTAAGTGTGTCCAGCAGAATGGGAATACCCTCTGGACTTCCATTTAGGATTTCTATTAACCCTTTCCACAATCCAATGGTACACTGTATATTAATAAACCATCTAAAGGGTGTCCCATCCAAACAGCTCATTCACATACAGTATGTCTCCCACTAAGAACCTTCCTCTATTAGCAAGAACAGAAAGGCGCAGCAAAGATCAAATTTTACATTTGCAAAGTACGATCATATACTGTATTACATAGTCCTCATCCATATGAATAAGTCATTTCCCTTGCATTTTCAATAGGAATTTTGATGGCTCCATCAACTTCTATTACTAAAGACAGCTGATCGCATGGTGTTCCAGAAGCTTGACCTCTTGCAGCCAGTACATTAAAAATAGTTACAAATTGAAAAGGAAGTTCTTTTTAATGTAAAAAATAAATAATTTATCAAATGAAGCATATGTGGCTGTAATAGTGATGGACTGTTCTGCTGCTTTCCTATCCCTGAAGACAACAATTGCGCTATGTGTACAGTGTCATGCGGTTCAACATGTAATGTGAATAGTGATGTACGTCTCATATTGTGTGATGGTATTGTATAACATAAGTAATATAAAGTGTTAATGTATAATGTGAGTAGTGCAGGGTAAGCACAGGATTAGATTTGGCATAGCATAGCTATGGTTCATATAGTTAAGTGGTTTAGCAATGGCATATGACATAAGATAAGGACAATAGGTTTAGTCTGTAGGATAGGATATAGTTAATGAAAGAACTAGCCCAGTGGAGGGGGGCTAGTGTTAATATAAGGTGGGCACTTCCTGATAGTAAAGGATTTAGGAAACTGCAGTTGCAAGTTCATGTGAATTGGGACGCGGGGGTCAGCATGTACTAGTTGTTCAATGCATTAGAAATCCTTTTCGGATTTCCAAATGGACGACCCTGTGGCATCCAAAGCCCAAGGTCTAGTATATGGGCTACCGGACACATCACGTCCTCTTGCTTATAGTGGAAGATGGGCAGGGACCCATGTGGATGGGAGGTGGAGGATCCTGGGTGCACTGCTAAAGTGTACAGGAAATCCCTGAAGCTGATGAAGTCAGTGGGCTTAGGAATAGTCCAGGACGAACGAGGGGTAGGGTTGAAGAGGTGCTGTAATAAGGAGGAAGAAACATGAAATACTATGCCCTATCCCCATGCCACGAACTGATGAACTTGAACTGACCAGTAAACATTTGACAGTTGTAAAGAACTTGGTGTCCCATGAATTGTGTGTCAGCTCCTGAGGATGGAAGTATGGAGGCAGCAGAGGCTAGCAGACTATAAGTGATTGTGTCCCCCACACCTGACAGCACACTGGGACTGGGATACTGTTTTCCTGTAAAGTGCCGGAGCGTAACCGGATAACAGCTCGGTCATGACAACCGCTCTGGATCACTTTACGTGGCTTAAAGGGGTTGTTCAGGTTTTGGATGAAAGTCAGCAGCCACTCTATGTGACGGGCAGATTTCTGAATCCTTACAGCAAGCCAGGATTCTCCAGAGGCAGGGGCGAAGGTGGGCGGTCACGTGACCACAAGTATGCAGTTGGCATATATGTGGTCATGTGCCGACTAGTTGTGCTCAGCCTCAATCAATTCACCTGTATTGAGCAAAGCCACGCACGTGTAGTCGGAATGTGGTCTGAAGTATATAAATCGAATGTTTGTAGTCACATGACCACTTAATTTTACCGTCAGCATCAAAGAATCCTGACAGCATGTGGTGCTCATGCTGTGAGGATTCAGGGCCTGGGCTATACTATGACTTTTTGTAGCGTTACTGATTGATTTTAACTATTTAAAAATTTGGAAAAACACAAAGCCAAGTTGGAATACACAGAACCTGTAACTGGACAGGAATTGGCCACATTCCTTGATATTGGACTTCCATAGAAGGAGATTATCAGATGTTATCTGTTTCCAGAAGCCAGGAGCAGGTTAAGTCCTCTGAGATCTGTGACATCACACAAATTAGCAGATACTATGATGACTGGAAACAGAACTATGGAAGGCAGCTTTATATTTTGTGAATTTATTTTCATGTGAATACTTATCTCCCCGGAGCTCCCCTTTAAGAATGGCACATCTGTACCTTTAGGTGTTTGGAAATTAGTCCCAATGATGTACCAGATCAGATTTTTTTCAGATGTTTTGGCTGATTTGTTTTGATATTCCCTTGATGTCAAACAAAGAAGCAAGGAGACTTTGAAGGTAGACCTTAAAATACTGCCACATGTACACCCCAATTAACTGGAATGATGTAAATTCACGTTCCAGAAGCTTCTAAATCCTTCACATTGTTTTCTGAAATTTTCTAGTCTATTTAAAGACACAGTCAAAACATGGTGTATGTAAACTTCTGAACCATTGGAAATTCAATATAGGGAATTATAAATTAAATTTTGTTTTTAAACTAATTGCTTGTGTTTTGTACAAAGTAGATATAAGCAAACAATATGTCAAGCTCCTTAATGACCTTTGAAGGGAAACTGTCTGCAGGATTCACCTCAACCCCCCCCCCAAAAAAAAATAATAATAAATGCCTTGAAACAGTATTCATAAATTCATAAACATTAACTTTTCCACATTTTTTCACATGTCCACAATCTGAAAAGTTTTTTTTATTTATACATAAACATAAAATAAAAAAATAAATAAATCTGAAAATTGTGACGTTCATTTGTATTCAGCCCCACCCCTAAATCCATACTTCGTAGGACCATGTTTTGCTGCAAATACTTTTGCACGTTTTTTGAGCCATAAACTACCAGCTTTTTATATCTAGAGTCTGAAATGTTTGCCCATTCTTCTGCCCTGTCCTTGCTAAAGAAAAGCATACCCATTGCATGATGCTGCCACCACCATGTTTGACGGTGGGGATGGTGTTTTCAGGATGAGGTGCAGTGTTAGGTTTCTGCCAGCCATATCATTTCACATTTAGCCCCAAAAGTTCTATTTTGGTCTCATCCGACCAGAGCACCTTCTTCCACATGCTAGTTGTTAGGTTTGTAGCTGTGTCATACCCCTTCCATGTTTAGATGATAGATTGATGGATTTTAGTCATAACCTAATCCTGCTTTGCTTTTCTCCATAACTTTACCCCTGACCAGTCTAGTGTGTTCATGATGCTGGTTGTTCCCTAGTGTTTTTAAACAAATCTCTGAAGACTTCACAGAACAGCTGTAGTTGTACTGAGAATAAGTTACACTCAGGTGGACTAAATTTACTAATTATGTGACTTCTAGAGGCAAGTCGTCACTCAGGATTTTATTTAGGGGTATCAGACTACAGGGGGCTGAATTCAAATGCGAGTCACAATTTTCAGATATATATTTTTAAAATATTTAGTAAACTGTGTATCATTTTCTTTACACTTCACAACTTTACAAACTTGCTGCTTTGTGTTGGTATGTCATATAAAATCCTAATTTTAAAATATTTAAGTTTGTGGGTGTAACGTGAAAAAATGTGAAAAGTTTGCTGGGATGAATACTTTTTCAAGGCACTGTACATATATGTGCATGTAGCTCTTTGAAAGATAAGTTCAGCAATTCTGAAAAAAACATAATTAAGTGATATGCAACCACATTATTTTAGTGTTGATATTATTTTCTCCCTTCAAATGATTTTAGTTTTATTTTTAAATGGATTTTTACAGGTTATGGGTGACATTAAAGGTGGAAAAAGTTCCCCATGTATGTCCACTGTATAAAAGTCATACAGCTAGGTCATTTTACTGCACAATGATGCCATAAAACAAATCCCTAGAAAACAATAGTGGAATTGTATTTCTTTTAGACCATTTTACCACTCTGGCAGTTCAACTCACTCAGCTGTATACGGAGGTAGAAAACAAGAACGCTGTCTCATTAAATCTTCGGTCAGTTTATTATATAAAAAAAACAAAATACCA
>VIAB01010172.1:71121-85188 GCA_009801035.1 Oophaga pumilio | reverse complement strand
TTTTCTTTAGAGTATCGCATCTGGTAACAAGTCCTGAAAAAATAATGTTAAAATAAGCATTTTTAACACTGTGCAATACAAAGGAAATCCTGAAAACATGACCTGTTGGTGGGCCTTGAGGACTGGAGTTGGGGAACACTGTTTTATACAGCAATGTCACAGTATTGCTGTATATAGCAGAAACCACGATCTCCTTTAAAGCCCGAACACACACAGGGTTTCAAAGGAGCGTCATAATGGCCATCACAGGGTGTCTTCAGTAGACCAACTGCTGTCATAGCAACCCATTGTAGGGAATGCCGTGACAGCTGCATTTGCAAGCTCAATAATCGCGGGCAGATCTCCACTCCACCCGAGATTGTTAGAGGCAGATCTTGGTTGTAATACATCAACACATGTGCTGGCTCCATAGACCCGCTTCTGATTTGCTCTGTACATGTTCGGCGTATGTCGTGAAGGGGTTAACAGTTGGGAGGTGCAAATGCACCTTTGTGCCGTTGTGCCCATTAATTTTTTTTATTGGTGGGTTAGAGAAGGGGGCCATTAAAACATTAGTTTTAGGGCCCTATGTTTTTTTTTTTGTTTTGCCCCTGGCACAAATATAACAATATGTGCACATAAACACATGCATATCCCTAATGTATTATGATATGTACAATATGTGTGTGAGTGTGAGGAGACTGCAAGCACATAGGATTCAGTAACGGACTGTACACAGACCAAGGGTGAATTGGGTATATTATACAGTAGAAACTCCATGCAGGGAGAAAACAGAGGGATAATATTCTCTAATACTGCAAAAAGCTAATGGGGATAACATAAGGAACAGGGACAAGTAAAGCTGACGATACAATAAAATATACCTTATCACTCTAAAATATAGCTTATCACTCAGGCGCCAGTCATGGTTGAACTTCTGTCTGTGACTGGTGCTGCCTAGATTGCATCACAGTGAAGGTCTGTCACAGTCCTGAGGAAGATGGTGTAGTATCTCTTGACGTTGGCAGTGTCCTCCTGTGGTCCTGACGATGGTGGCGACTCCTCGGAATCCTGACGCGGGTCTTTGGTCCAGCAGATGAGGTGATGAAGAGGGATACGTCCTTATCCTCAGTGGTGAGTGTCCCAACACTATGGAGATTTGCAGCACTGCCCAAACACAGTTTACAATGGGCAGCCCTGTTCGCTGTGCTGAATCGACATATGTCTAAATCCCATTCACAGACCTTGTCTCTCACAGTCAGTACTGTCAGCAGGGGCGGCTGTGGCAGCGTTGTTGGCTGTGTCAGTGGTCTCAGCAAGGGCAGTGATGTCGGCTGGGACAGCGGTGCCTGAGCAGTACTCAGTCGACGGTCTCCTGTCAAATGGCTCTGCCGTCCCAAGCTCTGCTCTGCTCTGCCCAGACACCTCTCAGCTGATTTTACCTGACAGGCGTCCCGCGCGCCCCAAGTTCCCACCCAAACTGTCTGGTCATTCGTGCGCTGCAGCACTGTCCACTTAGCCAACCCTCTTTTCTCAAACACAGAGTACGGTCTGGAGTCTCAAGCTTTTTACCCTGCAATATAGGTGACAGCCCCGACGGTCCCAGACCCTTCACGGAGGAGATATGCCTAGTTAGTTCCTTCCCCTTACATGTGTATATATATATATTCTGTGGTATGGCGACTGGCCATGTGGTTAATGGGAGGTATGTATCACAGAGGTGAATGGCACTGTGATGGAAGCTTCAGCTTGTTTTTGCTCTGCAGATCTACTGCTGAGGTTTACTATACTTTGGGAAGGCTACCAGGACGCCTCTGAGGATAAGAGGCATCTGGGTGTATGGAGGTGGACCCGACCTCGGGTGCCTGCATGCCGGGTCCAGAGCTGAAAGGGCTGCATCCTCTGTTACCGGGGGGGGGAGACCTGAGTGTAGCAGATCTTTCCCTGCTGTCTGAGGAGGGAGACAAGGCTTCCTGTTGACAGGAGGGGGCAGGGAGAGCCAGTGAAGGGCATGCAGCAGAGATAGGGAAGGGAGAAGAAAGCGCACGAAGGAGAGGAGTGTGGTGCCAGGGAAGAGCAGCATGAACAGTAAGTGGCGCGCCCTGCTTCCCTTGTCCCCTGCAAGGGGGACCGATGCTGCGACGGGTCGCATAGAGAGGGCCCCGTCATCTGCAGAGCCAAGTGTGCCCAGCAACACTCTGGAGGAAGGGACCGCAGCAGAGCTGTATGGAGCAGAGCAGAACCATGCAGAGCTGAGCTGCATACACAGAGCTAAGCCGAGCCCATCGAGCAGGGCTGAGCTAGCCGTGCAGCAACCTGAGAGAGAAGCTCCCGGCCCTGAGAGCACCCGCAGCGTGCAAGCCAGTGCCTGTCATCACCCGCCGCCAACAGCGGGGACCAGGAAGAAAGAGACGCACGGTGTGAGTCCGGTCTTCGTGTCCGTGAGTACTACTCACGTCCCCCATACGAGTGACCGAGTACAGGACAGACCCTTGCACCCTGACCGTGCCGTTAAACAACTCCTGGGCCACGTGGCGCCCATACCAGTTTGTGACCTCTTTGCCGTCAGCCACTTTGGGCCCGCTTGACTGGGACTGTCAGGAGAGTTGTACAGGAGCCACGTCGGGCTTAGCCAGCACCGCGAAACTCCAGTATATGGACAAGGGGCAGTGGAAGGTACCGGAGACCGACCAATGTTACCAGAAGATGAGGGAGTATCATCTGTTTGACCCCACTAATGAGGACCCTGCGTCGGCCGTTGCCGGCACCTGTGAGTTCGCAGCAGGATCTGCAGTATTGACTTCCTTATTTGTTTGCTAAGAGTTGAGCCGTTGTATTGTACTGTACCTTTAATACTGTTTCTTTAATACTGTTTAGCTCTTTACCTCCCTGCATGGAGTATTTCCCCTGTAAATAAACCCGTTAACCCTTGCTCTGCTGTCTGCGTTCCGCCACTGCATCCCGCGTTCCTGCGAATACCACACGGGAACTGGTGCGGTGATCACGGACCGTGCTCGGGATGCTGCATATCAGGAAGTACCTGAAATTCCATTTATGCTGTGCCTTAATAAATGTAATGGACTTTTCATCCCTGAGTGTCCCAACGTAATCCTCAACGACCAGCCAAGTGAGTACTCCCCGTCCACAGATAGTGGAGATAAGGTACAATATATATATATATACATATAAATCACACTTGGACCATGTTAGCCAGTTGTTTTTATATAACATACCATTTATATACACTCTCTGTGTTACTATAAATGTGAACTTTTGTAAATGACCACTTTCATGTAAACTACAGTAGCTTGCCAGATTACCAGAAAGTAAGCTGATAGGGATAATACATGCTTTGCTTTACGGGGTAGTCTCAGGCTCTGCCTAGCAACCAGTCTGAAATCTGGGGGCGAGTATCATGTGATCACAGTTGCCCACTGCAAAAATTGTATAACTTATCATGTAACTAATAACTAAAATAACGACAAACAACCAGAGCTTGGAATGAAAGGCTGCATTGTTTAGGGTTACCAAGTATTACAATTAATTAAACCACATAATAATATTTTTATTCAGCCATTTAATAAATCATCAATGCAAAAATTATATCAATCCATTAAAAAATCCTGTCCACCCAGCATCTCCCTCAATCTAAACACGCAACAGTACAAGATTTAATATCAAAGGTGTAGATTTCTTCAGTCAGACAAGTGTGGAGCCAGTCAGTTAGAGCTTATATAGAAAAAACCTCCTTCCTGCCTAATTTGACATCTGCCATTCAGAGACCTCTCACCTAGCCAAATCAGTTCTCATACCTTGCACTGACGAGGTCCAATAGCCAGAAACACCGTGTCTGCATATTGAGGTTCTGATTTAGCTTTTATCCTAAGTCATATTGCAAGACTTGTTAAAAGGTCAACAGTGACTTGTAGGATTGCTGCTTCCAACAGGTGACGCTTTAGTTTTCAAGTCTTCTTCCCCTCTGAAGAGGCAATTTGCACATCAGAGATCTATCGCTCAAAATGGCCTTCATATGATCTGACAGCAGACCTTTCTAGAAGATTAGTACCAACATAATTTACCTGCGCACAAGAGGGTGCGGGAAAAAAAAGGGACGACTGAGAAGTACAAAATGGAATGTACCATTATAATTAAAACCGAACTGTGATGGTGTGATATGTTCTGTGGGTATCATGTTGTGTATATTTTTATTTTACTGATTTACATGGTGTTCTCTTGTTGCCCGGTATCATTCTGTGTATTCCACATATTGTCTAGAGTCTCAATTATCAGCCTTCTGGCTGATAATTGAGTTAGCTCACCTAAAGGCACTGCCACACTTAGCGATCGCACTAGCGATCACGATAACGACTTAACCTGGCGAGATCGCTAGTGCGATCGCTAGTTAGATTCCAAACACAACTAATCAGCGATCTGTGATTCCAAACACAACTCATTAGCGATCTGTATAACGACCTCTGCGGTTGTTGGAAAAACCTAGTCCCACCTGCGACGCTGGTGAAGTCGTTCATAAAGGGTGTCACACTCAGCGATTCAGGCTCACCAGCGGTACACCAACGACCAAAAAACGTCTCAGAACGTTCATAAGCAATCAACGACATTTCAGCAGGGGCCACATTGCTGCTACATGTCACACACAGCTAAGTCGCTAACGAGATCACTACTGCGTCATAAATGATGACACAGTAGCGATCTCGTTAGCGATCTCGCTAGCGATCTCGCTTAGTGTGGCATACCCTTAACATCTGCAGCCTGAATGTGTCTATGCCTCTTGATAAACCCCTGCTGACATTTCCTGATTGTCCATTCATGACCCCTCAGCTATCCAAATGCAGCAAGTCACCCCCTGTAGTGCCTTAATCTCTGAGGCACCTTTCCCAGGTCAGAGAGGCCTGAAAGCCATCGAACCAGTCTGACTAGCCCTGGACATAAGGAGGGGGTCTGAGGAGGACAGAGAGGTGGAAATCAGATCCTGTGTGGTGAGGATGGTGTAAAGACACAGCACGTCAGAGAGAAAGAAGGATATGGTTTCTTTTGTTTATCCTCTGTCGTCTGGATTATTGGACTCATCTCCTGGGACATTTATCTATTACAGAACTGCATTCGTGTTCTGGACTATTGTCTCTACATGGATGTGGTGGATTATTTATGGACCTTTTAGTTTTGCCTATAATAAAGGTCTTGGGATTGTTCGCACTTTTCTTGCTCTGTTGATTGTGTGATACCGGAGAAGGACCCAGCGACAACTGGTGGCAGCAGTGGGATCAACAGAGTGTAACCCAATGGAGAACCACCCACGGAGTACAGAAATTAGACTGTATCCAGTTTACAAGAGAGAGCGCCAGAGACCTTCGCCTGAACTACCAGGGACTGACTAAAGAAGCCTTAATTGACAGACTGGTGGGTGCTAGCCAGGCCACCTCCTCCCAGATGTATGAAGGACAAGCACTAGAGACAGGGATCCCCATCCCAAAATGCCAGTGGTTGGTGTGGTACATAGAAGAGATGGCGGTTCTTTGCCCAGACGTCTCTCAGGAGTATAAGCAGGAGGCTGCCCGCCGGGCACAGCGGAGACAAGAAGCAATGTAGCTTGAAAGAGGGAGTAATGCAATGTGGAGTATAAACCAAATGATCCGGGAGCCTGTACAGATCACCCGGACAGACTTTAAGCCGTTTGATGGGGCTTCCGAAGATGTGGAGGAGTTCTTCAAGGACTTTGAGCAGCAGTGTGCTGTGATGGAGGTGCCCCACTCTGACTGGATGCGTTTGTTAGTGGGACTCCTGAACGGTAGCATGGCGGAGGCTTATCGAACCATCGACTCACAGCGGAATCGAGATTATAACATTGTAAAGTGGACTATCCTGGATTACCATGCTATCACCCCAGACTCATATAGGGCCAAGTTCCGAGACCTCCCATGCACCACGGGGGGATTGTTTAGGATGTATGCACGTAAGATGTCCCAGGCATGTCGGAGATGGCTGGAAGCAGAAAACATCTTTACTGTGGAAGATGTTATACAGGCGTTCCTTATAGAACAATTTCTTGCCAAGTGCCCCGCAGAAGTACGGGAATGGGTCCGGGAGCGCACACCGTGTACCGTGGATAGAGCTGCAGCCCTGGCCGATGAAGCCCTTAACATCCGACTGCAATGGAGGGGACTTCTGGACTATAAACCACAGCCTGCTCCTGCGCCCCTGCCCCCTCCGATTATATAGGCCCTTCCACCTAGTTGCAGACCAATGACAATCACGCCTCACAATCCTGGGCCCCAACAGCTCCGACCACGACATGGGGGTATCACAGAGAGGAGATGGGTGTGGGCAACCTGGGCGTTTGCAATCCGGCTGTCCCTCAAGGATTCGGACGGAGCCTCACGCAACCCCACCTCGTCCAGTGCATCTTGTGCACTCCATCCTGCCTGAGGAAGAGCTACCACAACCCCCACCAGAGTGGACCACCGACCACGGCACCATAGATACCCCTCCAGGAGTATACGGACTCTGGCCTTTGTCCTTTAGCTACCCAGAGCAACGACAACGCCACCTGCAGGATGTCTTAATTGATGGATACAAAGTGTCAGGATTTAGAGACACGGGGGCATTCCTGACTATCGCTGACCCCCGTGTGGTTTGACCCGAGGCAAATCACCAGGGCCCGGGAATTCCCATTGTCCTGTGGGGGTGCCCGCAAATATATACAGCGAGCTTCTGTGTGTTTGGATTATGGTTGTGGAGAAAAACTGTGTTGGATTGGAGATATGGGAGGACTCCCTGCAGATATCCTCCTTGGGAACGACATTGGGGAGTTACAGTGCCAATTTGTGGGAGCAGTCACCCAACTACAGGCCCTTCAAGCACTACAACATCCGGACCTCACCGGGGAGCAACCACCACGAACCGCATAAGAGTTGGTAAGCAATACGTTCTCTGCTATTACATTGGGAGAGTCTTGGGATAGAGAGTTTAGGAGAGAAATAGAGGGTGACACTACCTTAGCAGCCGTTAGGTTAAGGGCAGAAACTGGGCGCGTGGGAGATAATGGGGATGCCTTCTCCTGGGAAAATGGACTGTATTATCGTGAAACAAAAGTCAGTGACAAGGGCAACCCTGATATAATGACCAGGCAACTCATACTCCCACAGAAGTACAGGGCACAGCTGGTCCAACTGGCCCATGACATCCCCTTGGCTGGGCATCAGGGGAGGAGAAGGACTGAAAAGAGACTCACCCAAAGTGTTTACTGGCCTGGCATCTCGCAGTCGGTAGCCCATTATTACCGCACCTGCGATGTGTGCCAGCGAATGCGGAATCCAGGAGCTCAACATAAGGTACCCCTGCAATCCCTGCCCATAATTAAAGAACCATTTCAACGTGTAGCTGTCGACATCATAGGTCATCTGGCCCACCCCTGCCAGTCGGGGAAAAAATATATCCTGACAGTGGTGGACTATGCCACTCCAGAAGCTGTGGCCCTGTCCAGTATTACAGCAGTTAAGGTAGCCGAGGCACTTGTTACCATCTTTACCTGGGTAGGGTTTCCTAGCGAAATATTATCGGATCAAGGCACTCAGTTCATGTCAGATCTGGTCCAGTCAATATGGCACACCTGTGGTGTTCGAGCCATTCGCACCACCACATACAACCAGCAAACCAATGGACTATGTGAACGCTTTAATGGAACCCTAAAAAATATGCTGAGGGCTTTTGCTGACGTTGAAAAAGACTGGGAATAATACCTGCCACATCTCCTCTTCGCCTATCGGAAGGTTCCCCAAGAGTCCACAGGGTTCTCTCCCTTCGAACTACTGTTTAGCCGGAAGGTCCGTGGGCCTCTCACTCTTCTGAAAGAACATTTGGAGGGAGATATCTCAGACACCAGGAATGCCCATCATTCCCTATGTTCTTGAGTTCAGAGACCGTCTCACCCAGCTAGCTACCTTGGCTAAAGAACATCAGCAGATGGCCCAGTCCAGACAAAAAACCTGGTATGACCGTAATGCCAGGACCCGGGAATTTATGGAAGGACAACAAGTACTCATGATTGCTACTTCCCCCGCCAACAAGCTTCAAGCAGTGTGGTAAGGCCTTTATCAGGTTGTCAAGAAAATTAATAACACTAACTTCGTTATTGCCCTGGACTCTAGTGGTCGACGACAGAAAACAGTCCACATTAACATGCTGAAAGAATACCACGACCGATCTCTGCCTGTTTTAGCCGTCTGCCACCCCCCTATTGATACAGCCAACGATGAGTATCTCCCCGATCTTCTCCAGGTCGCCCAAGGGGGAGGATCACTGGAACAAGTGCCCCTGGGCTCCCATTTATCGGATATACAAAAGGTCGATATTTTCGCCGTACTAAGGCTGAGGGCTGCTGCTTTCTCCTCCAAACCGGGGAAGACTACTCTCACCAGCTGCCATGTGGAAACCCCCGGACAACGCCCCATCCAGCAGGCTGCCTACCGGGTTCCAGAGGCTGTTCAAGGCATGATAAAGAATGAACTGGAGGAGATGAAACGACTGGGAGTTGTTCAGCCATCTCACAGTTCAGGGGCCTCTCCTGTTGTCCTGGTCCACAAGAAGGATGGTACAACACGATTCTGCATTGATTACAGATGATTAAATGATGCCACCAAGAGTGACGCTTACCCCATGCCCAGGATTGATGATTTATTGGATCGTCTGGCCAGTGTCCAATTTGTGACCATGTTAGACTTGAGCAAGGGTAACTGGCAGATACCCCCTAACGGAGGACGCTCGGAAGCGCTCGGCCTTCATTACTCTATTTGGGCTTTTTGAGTTCCTGGAAATGCCCTTTGGGATGAAACATGCCCTTGCTACTTTTCAGAGACTGGTAGATCGACAGTTAGAGCAAAATCAGGACTTTGCCTGTGCTTACTTGGATGAAATTGCCATTTTTAGCACAACCTGGGAGGAACATCTTAAACACTTGGGCATAGTGCTAGTCTGTATCCTTACTGCAGGACTGACCATTCGCCCTGATAAATGCCAAATAGGGATGGTTGAGGTGCAGTACCTCGGGCATAGAGTAGGGGTGGGACCCTAAGGCCTGAACCTGCCAAGGTGGAAGCCATTAGCAACTGGTGTAGACCGCAGACTAAAAAGCAGGTACTTGTATTTTTCGGAACTGCTGGTTACTATCGGAAATTTGTTTCTAATTTCAGCACCTTGGCTAAGCCCCTAACCGAACTGACCCGCAAGAACATGCCTAGGAATGTGACGTGGACGACTGCATGCGAGGATGCCTTTTCAGCGTTAAAGACAGCCCTTACCACTGCTCCTGTCTTGGATGCCCCTGATTATAAGCGCAGGTTTCTCGTGCAGACAGATGCATCCACCTTTGGGATTGGGGCAGTACTTAGCCAAGTGAACGCTGCTGGAGAAGAACATCCTGTGCTTTTGCCAGCCGGAAACTACTGGATTGGGAAGTTAATGAAAAACTAGGTCTGAGCTGAAAAAGTAAGTTGATGTGTATGCAAAATGTAAATGCATATTAACACATGACCATTACACAGAGAAAACAAGAAACAAATATCCTAAAATAAAATAAAATAAAAAGTATATTGCAAAAAATGCATGAAGGTAGTAATAATAATAAGGGTATTTTGCCTGTCCCACAAAGGGTTGCCTTGACGTGGCAGGATGGTTGTACATTCTTTTGATCAAAATTATGTTTACCAAATACCCTTATTATTATTACTACCTTCATGCATTTTTTGCAATATACTTTTTATTTTATTTTAGGATATTTGTTTCTTGTTTTCTCTGGATTGGGAAGTTGCCTATGCCACTATTGAAAAGTAGTGCCTTGCCATCGTATGGGTGCTAAAAAAATTGCAGCCATACTTGTATGGCAGAGACTTTACAATTGTTACAGACCACAACCCCCTCACATGGCTGAACCGCGTATCAGGAGACAATGGAAGATTGCTGCGATGGAGCTTGTCCCTACAACACTCCATCCAATACAAGTGGGGAAGCCAGCACCAGAACACCGATGGACTGTCTCGACAAGAAGAACCATAGACTCTTCAGGCCGACCTAACCTTGTCACTGTACAAGGGACTATTGCAGTTGAGCAATGTGGACTAAAGTGAGCAGGCCAGAGGTCTGTGTAGATCTCATGGCATGATCACTTAATATGAGGGGGGAGAGGTTGTGATGGGGTGATATGTTCTGTGGGTATCATTTTGTGTATATTTATATTTTACTGATTTACATGGTGTTCTCTTGTTGCCCGGTATCATTCTGTGTATTCCACATATTGTCTAGAGTCTCAATTATCAGCCTTTTGGCTGATAATTGACTTAGCTCACCTACTATCTGCAGCCTGAATGTGTGTATGCCTCTTGATGAACCCCTGCTGACATTTCCTGATTGTCCATTTATGACCCCTCATCTATCCAAGTGCAGCAAGTCACCCCCTGTAGTGCCTTAATCCCTGAGGCACCTTTCCCAGGTCAGAGAGGCCTGAAAGCCATGGAACAGGTCTGACTAGCCCTGGACATAAGGAGGGGGTCTGAGGAGGACAGAGAGGTGGAAGTCTGATCCTGTGTGGTGAGGATGGTGTAAAGACACAGCACTTCAGAGAGCAAGAAGGATATGGCTTCTTTTATTTATCCTCTGTCATCTGGATTATTGGACTCATCTCCTGGGACATTTATCCTGTTACTGAACTGCATTCGTGTTCTGGACTATTGTATCCTCAGTGTGGTGGATTGTTTATGGACCTTTTAGTTTTGCCTATAATAAAGGTCTTGGGATTGTTCGCTCTTCTCTTGCTCTGTTGATTGTGTGATACCGGAGAAGGACCCCGCGACACGAACAAATGCTGTTTAATGAGTAAAGGGGCAGTGTGATTCCAAATGCCCCTTCTGATCATTTATTTAAGGGGCTAGCATTAGAAAAAAGCATGCTGTGCTGCCAACCAAGATGACCGTACAGTCATTAGTTTTCCAAAGGTGATTTATTCCATGCTTATTTATGCATACAGTCTCCTTACAATGATATATCCTAATATGTGTGAAGGTGATAAGTTCTTTTTAAGCTACCAGAAGTTCTGAGGAAAGAAGAGGCTGCTCACACTGCTGTCCTCCCTGTCTTTCTACTATACTACTAGAGATACTAGGAGTGCTGAAGTAAGAAGAGGCTGTTCATATTACTGTCCATTTTGTCTTTCTAAACATTGAGCAGCTGCTGTTAACATAGATAACTTGACTGTGTATGGCATAGGTTAACTCCAGGTCACATTAGGTGAGTTTTCTACTGTATATGCTCACAAGTGCCTGTCCTATTAACAATTTAAAATATGTTTCTGTCATGGTAATAAGACAGAAGCCATTTTTTCTTTGTAGTGAATACCTCTCTGGACAAATTGAGAGTTATTTGAAAATTAATATTAGGAATAATTAGGTATTTAGGAATTTATTTATGGCATATCCATTAGTTATTTTTTTTATTACTAGAAAACCCCTCTAAACAATACAGTTAACAAGAATATTCTCAAGAAATAACTTCCTTAAGCATAATTTTAGAAGGCTGCTTTGTGCAATTATTCTATATTCCCCAGAGATGTATATAAATTGACCCTTGATTGTTACCATTCACCTAATTTATGTTTAAGTGGTGGCATATAGCATTCAACAAAAATAGACACCTGACAGTCACAGAAGAAACAGTTATGGAAAATTCCTATGTATTCTCTAGCTTCCATAGAATGAAAATGAACAGTGATTATGTTTTGAAGATTAAAATATAGAAGTAATCAAACATGATAAGAAACAAAGCAACAAAAAGCTGCCACTTCAAATGGAAATTCTTTCCTCAAGTTATGCCATATTGTGCAAATTGTATTTGCTTCTAACTTGTGATATAATAGTTTTTCTAAAGCTGAATCATTTAACCTTGCTTCCCTCCACTTATTTCTTAAGAAGCATTTTGTTTTTCAAAGGTATATTTTATGCCACGTTTGCAAAAACTAAAATAAAGAAGGTAACACAAAGACCTTTTTATTCACAAAGAAATGCTTGATGTATAAAAAAATAAATCAATGCTAAAGAGAGTTCTGTTTCAGGTGGGAAAATGCAAAATAGGTAGAGATTTCTTGCAGCCAAGTAATACATGTGGGCCTTTGAAGATACTACATTTTCCTAATGCTTTCCTGCCATGCAAAACGAGCATCTTGTGAAAATATGAGACAAAACATTTCCTCAAACATATTTGCTGAAGTGAAATCACAGCACTCAAAACTATACTAACTAAGCTCAAAGTTCAATGCAATATGCTTCCCGGCTTGCTATTCTGTTTCTTACATTTGCCTGATTTTTCCCTTCGGTTGCCCAGCAGTTTATTTCGGAGCTTCTGATGTGTAGTGATAATAATAAGGTCGGAGCTTGTTTTGCCTCACTTGCCCACCATGGAGGATCTTGTTCCTTTACCAGGAGATTAGAGTTTCTTGGATTCTGAAAAATAAAAAAGACATACAGTACAGACCAAAAGTTTGGACACACCTTCTCATTTAACGATTTTTCTGTATTTTCATGTCTATGAAAATTGTACATTCACACTGAAGGCATCAAAACTATGAATTATCACATGTGGAATTATATACTTAACAAAAAAGTGTGACACAACTAAAATTTTGCCAGATGCAAAATTTGATAAAGACCTGTATTGGTCGAAACGTTGCATCTGGCAAATAAAGAATTTCTACTTTTATCACCCGGAGTTGATGCTGTTCTCCTTTTTCATGTGGTTTCCACTGGTCTAATGTCCATTCCTTGTGTTCTTTAGCCCAAACAAGTCTCTTCTGCTTGTTGCCTGTCCTTAGCAGTGGTTTCCTAGCAGCTATTTTACCATGAAGGCCTGCTGCACAAAGTCTCCTCTTAACAGTTGTAGTAGAGATGTGTCTGCTGCTAGAACTCTGTGTGACATTGACCTGGTCTCTAATCTGAGCTCCTGTAAACCTGCGATTTCTGAGGCTGGTGACTCGGATAAACTTATCCTCAGAAGCAGAGGTGATTCTTGGTCTTCCTTTCCTGGGGCGGTCCTCATGTGAGCCAGTTTCTTTGTAGCGCTTGATGGTTTTTGCAACTGCACTTGGGGACACTTTAACATTTTTTACAATTTTTCAGACTGATTGACCTTCATTTCTTAAAGTAATGATGGCCACTTGTTTTTTTTTTACTTAGCTGCTTTTTTCTTGCCATAATACACATTTTAACAGTCTATTCAGTAGGACTATCAGCTGTATATCCACCAGACTTCTGCACAACACAACTAATGGTCCCAACCCCATTTATAAGGCCAGAAATCCCACTTATTAAACCTGACAGAGCACATCCGTGAAGTGAAAACCATTTCCGGTGACTACCTCTTGAAGCTCATCAAGAGAATGCCAAGAGTGTGCAAAGCAGTCATCAAAGCAAAAGGTGGCTACTTTGAAGAACCTAGAATATAAGACATATTTTCAGTTGTTTCACACTTTTTTGTAAAGTATATAATTCCACATGTGTTAATTCATAGTTTTGATGTGTTCAGTGTGAATTTACAATTTTCAAAGTCATGAAAATACAGAAAACTCTTTGAATGAGAAGGTGTGTCCAAACTTTTGGTTTGTACTGTATCTGCTCAATAAATGCAGTATAGGAACAGCTGTATTGTATATTAAGGGCAAATAGAGTATACACAGCACTAAGTTCAAATACAGTTATATTTTATTGCAAGATGCATTATTAAGCTATGCTCACACTGCATATAGTATGACAAGAAATTCTCCTGATGCTTGCAACTAATGTACAATAAAAAACAAATCCAGTAAAAATAGCTGGCCGGAGGAAGAGATCCAAACCTACTTAAAATCATAAATCTGTTATTACCAACTTGTAAAAAATTATTAAAAAAAGGCAAAAGACAAATTAACACAAGGTGTACACTGTAAGGTGAAACCCAGCACTATCCAGAAGAATGGATTAAATAACAAAAATGTAAAAAATATGCAACTTATATGTTGTGAATGAGCAGAGGCTCCCTCTGGTGGTTACAGAC
>VIAB01010172.1:13208-29554 GCA_009801035.1 Oophaga pumilio | reverse complement strand
AGGTCTCCATCCTTTTCAAGCAAGGGAAAGTCCTCCGCTCGGACTTTGGAAGCCTTGGTCTCCGGTGGGGCTGTAGCGTCCATCGGGAGCCCGTGCTGAGCCGTCTCCAGTCGGTGCTGGTGCTCCGCAGCTGCCTGGGGCCCTGTGTGCCGCCTGGCGTTCCCGTGTGATGCCTGGGGCCACTGTGTTCTGCCTGGGGCCCAGTGTGCTGCCTGGGGCCCCGTGTGCTGCCTGTGGCCCCTGTGTGCTGCCTGGGCCCTATGTGCTGCCTGGGGCCCTGTGCGCTACCTTGGGCCCCGTGTGATGCCTGGGGCCACTGTGCTCTGTCTGGGGCCCCATGTGCTGCCTGTGGCCCCTGTGTGCTGCCTGGGGCCCTGTGCGCTACCTTGGGCCCCATGTGATGCCTGGGGCCACTGTGCTCTGTCTGGGGCCCCGTGTGCTGCCCGGGACCTCGTTCGCTGTCTCTGCCCCCCCGTGTGCTGCCTGGGGCCCCAGGTGCTGCCTGGGGCCTGGTTTTTGATGGTTCTCAAAAGCGTGAATAATCTGATCTGCAGCAGCTGGCGTATATTCTGACCGATTAGCTAATACGGGTCATGTGTGGGAGCTGCATTTGCATAGCTGCAATCTTTGTAAGGTCACTGCACCTGCGTTGTGGCTTCAATCCATGTCAGTTGAGGGTCATGGAAAGGTCGCCATTAATTCCTATGGGAAAATTTTTGCTTAAAATGTGATTTTTTTTTAGAAACTACAAATTGGATCGACTCCAAAAATACATAGCACAGCTGTCCCCACACAGGGCTTCGAAACGCCGCCTGAACGGGGTCTCTGCGCCGAGCGGTTCGGGCCCCATTAATTGCAGAAAACGCGGAGAAGAAGAATAAAATATAAGAAATCGGATTACAATATGTTGCTTGAACCTGTAGAGGTTTAAGCACCATAATAAATTGGAACGCCTTCTTATTTAAAACCCCCAGAGATTTACCTTTCATAGCTAAAACATTAAGCTTCTTGATGCAACTTAATGTAGGGTCATAACTCAATTTCTTGTATGTTATCGAATCTCCCAAAAGACGGAGTGACTCCTCATGGTACATGGTTTTGTTCTAAACCACAATACCACCACCTTTGTCTGCCGGACTGATAATTATGTCATGATTATCTTTCCGGTATATGATGGCCTCCTTTTCTTATTTACTAAGATTTTGCAGTACATACTTGTGGTTCCTCTTTTTGATTTTCCCAATGTCTGAGGTTACCAAAGTGTCAAATGTATTGAAGGCACTAGAGTATTCACTAACTGGGTTAAAGGTAGATGGTTTGGTCAGTGTCGTATGTACATAGAATATTAATAAAAGTCATGCTTGGTATCGCAGCATTAAAACATTAAAATATATAACTTACCACACATGGGAAACATCTTAGAAAAAAACCTAATTAACAGTGCCATTATCAATGTTTTGCTATGCAGTAAACAAGTCGTAGTTGGTAGACCGGAATGAACTTTGGTCAATTTTCTAACTTGATTTTACTCATAACAACTGATCAGATTATATTATCTTGTCTACACTCATTTTTTACGTCCTCTGCAATTCATAAATTGTTGAGTAGTGTGATATAATTTCTCATTTCTGTAAATTGCACACCCAAAATGTATTATTATCAAATATTTTATTATTGCTTCTACTATTTGCACACGCATTACATGAAAACGATCTTTGGTGGGAAAAAGAATATAAATGAATATATAACAATGTTTTCTTAATCTCAATCCTTTTAAACCAATTTAAAAACGACACATGAATAATTTAAAATAAATATAATCTGATTTGATAATTAGGCTTAATACTAAGCCCTGAATCAAACATTGTTTAATTTAATTACTGAATATCAGTATTTCCAGCATAATTTTACAGTTTTGTTATAAGGGTCAGCAAATTGTATTCAGTTTTCAGTTGCTGTAGATAAACAAGTAATATTCTCTTGAGACCATTTGTGTAATAAAGAAGGAACAGCACAAAAGAATGGATGTTCAGGCTTTAAGGATGGCATCTAGTGCCACTCAACCAGGGTTATATATATGATTTGTTGCCCTTGCAACAAAATACACATAGGCTGGACTAAGAGACGGTTATCAAAAACAATTACGGAACATCCTGACAATATTAATAAAGGCCATAATTGGTA
Organism: Oophaga pumilio; assembly: GCA_009801035.1. Classification (NCBI taxonomy): domain Eukaryota; kingdom Metazoa; phylum Chordata; class Amphibia; order Anura; family Dendrobatidae; genus Oophaga; species Oophaga pumilio. The sequence continues at coordinate 27,370 of VIAB01010172.1, read as the reverse complement.
CCCCCACTCACGACATTTTGTTGATAACCATAATTGCTCAAGTATGGGGCTCCATATCTTTGGCATCCAAATAATTCAAAGTAATTGGAGGCATGGGGACTTTTTAAAACAAATGGCCAGGATTGAATCTCAATGAATATTTATATTTGACAGTTTGGTCCCGAAGGGACGTAACCATGAGATTGAGTTGTATGCTTTTTAATATGGGGGGGCATAAATTGATTTACAACAAAAATTTATGAAAGTCCCCTTTGTAGATGTTTTTTATTCCCTACAAAAAGTGTAGCCTAAGGAATAAATTAATTTTGTTTTTAATTGCATAATTACTTAGAATTTTAAATGCATCTTAATTTATTAAGCATCCATACTGTTTTTTTTCAATTGTTAGTGTAACATTGATCTGTGAATTAGAGAGGTAATATTCACTCTGATACAGATGATGTAAGGAGGGTATTACACATACAGATAGATTTCGTGCTATACTAGTCCAATTTACACAGTGTACTTTTCTTTAACACATTTTAAATATATTTCAATAAACATATTACTTTTAATTACTCTTATAGGTCATCGCTTTTTCCAGATATGTTCTTTTTATTTATCCAGTACATTGTTTAGGACTCTAATAATTTTTCTTTCTTGGCGATTTTGGTGTTTAGCGGCGCTAGTGCAAATGCCTAAAGACAGCTGCAGGTAAAATTCCCAAACCACATAGGGAAATGATGCATTAAAAAACAAAAGAGAAACAATATACCCGTTCTTTGAAACAGTAGGCACACATTAAACACTGTACAATATTAAATACCTGCTATGGTGAAAGTGATGCTCAGCGTATGTATAAGCAGATGGAGGTCAGACTGATTTACATGTTCGCTCTGACTAAAATCAGGAGAGAGAGAGGTAATTAATATGTTGTGATAGCGCACTTGGTGTTTCCTTAAGTACGAGGGGCGCCTGAAAAGTTCGAGGCCCGACCCAGAAGTAGTGACCATGGGTCAAAATTTTTCAGTCAGTTCTCGACATAGTCTCCCTTGAGGGTCACACAGGTATGCCATCGCTCTTGGAGTTTCATTAGTCCACTGTGGTAGAACGTTCCGCCTTGCTCCTCCAAAAAGTCCTTTACGGCGTCCATGACAGCTTCATCAGAAGGAAACCGACTTCCACAAAGGTGCTTTTTCATCTGTGGAAATAGGTGATAGTCCGAGGGAGCCAAATCAGGGGAATAGGGTGGGTGCTGAAGCAGTTGGAAACCACAGGAGTGAATTGCAGCCATTGCAACAACAGATGTGTGAACTGGCGCATTGTCCTGGTGAAACAACACCCCTTTCCACAGCATCCCTCAACGTTTTTCCTTAATTGATGACTTCGGACGATGAATCTGAGCTGCATAATATTCCCCATTGATGGTTTGACCTTTCTGGATGAACTCCAGAAGAATGACACCCTTGGAATCCCACAACACTGATGCCATCAGCTTGCCAGCGGCTGGAACCACCTTTGCCTTTTTGGGGCGTGGGAAAGTGAGATGTTTCCACTGTTTTGAGGCTTCTTTTGACTCTGGACTAAAGTGGTGTACCCAAGTTTCATCCATTGTAACAAATCTCTGCATAAACAGTTGAATATCAGCTTCAAACAGTTGCACATTTTCCGCAGAGCGAAGTTCTCTCAGACGTTTGTTCTCTAATGTCAAAAGTCTGGGCACCCATCGGGCCGAAACTTTATGCATGTTCAGCAGCTGTGCTAGGATAAGGCCAACCCTCTCCACTGATATTCCCACACACTGTGCAATGCGCCACTGTTTGACACGTCGATCTGCCATTACGATGTCTTTCACTTTTTGGACATTTTCATCTGTGCATGCGGTTGAGGGACGACCACTGCGCGCAGCATCTTCAATTGATGTCTATCCCCGCTTGAAATCTGCAACCCACTTTTTCACCATTGTATAAGAAGGAGCATTGTCCCCTAATGTCTCCAGCATGTCCTTGTGAATTTCCAATGGTGTCAGTCCTTTTTACTGAAGGTATTGAATGACTGCTCGCTTTGCCAATTTCTCCATTTCCATATTTCAGCCTTGCCACCAAACTTTAAAATGCTGTCACGGAAACAAAAAAAAAACAAATAAATCCAGATTGCTCATGAGACCATTCAACTAAGTAAATAACATATTGCATTGCAAAACAAGACCATGCAAAAAAGATTTCATGGGTGGGCCTCGAACTTTTCAGGCCCCCCTCGTATGTCAGTGCCCCTTGTTTTAAACACCAGACTGGGCAAGTACTGATTAAGCAAATAAAAACTGAATGTTTCGATATCAAGAATAAAACTCACTGTTTCCCTTTATATGATGAATTCACCCACGTGCTTAAACAGTTAGCAATGGCAGGATTCCTACTAATGATGACTCAATGCCTGCATCAGCGCAGGACATGCACGAACTGACCGGCCAGTCCAAACGGTGGTGATTTAACAAGATAATCGTTACTTAGCTTAATGTCCTTTCAGAGACGGTGGAAGCCGGATCCTACGAGCGCTGTACCGGCCAGTGACAAGCGCTCGCTGGAAGATCCTTTTGCGGTGCTTGCAGGAACTAGCAGGACCTTCGTGACGTTCGGATCACGTGTCTAGCTAGGTCACGTGGTGCCCCAGATGAGAGTATGGAAAGCAGTGAAAGCCAAAAAACTAACGCGTTTCGGAATAGCTGCGGATTTCTTTGTCAGGGTCGGCTTCCCCTGAGGTTGATGGCTATATATACCCTTAGTTTATCTTGTAGAGGTTAATCAAAGGCAAACAGTTCGACTTCATTATTCAAGTCCCTAGGTTTTAATGTATCCAGTTCAAAAATGCATCTGTTTTTTTCTCTGGCCATCTGTTTTATAAAGTCCCGGTTACGCCAGTCTTTATAGACAACTTTGATGCCAGTTACATTCATTCCCTGTAGAAACCCCCCATAGAAAACTGCAAAATGTTTAGATAAAAGGTGTTCATCATATTTGTTTCTAATGTTGCGGAGGTGCTTGTTGATTCTTTTGCATAAGGGGCGCTTTGTTCTCCCCACATATATTTTTTTGCATGGACATTCTATAGCGTAGATAACACCCTGTGTGGTACATGTAATAAAATCTGTGATATCAAATTGCTTATTGTTATGTGATGTCCGGATTTTTGCTTGGTCAAATGTAATGATTTGCACATTTTGCAATTTTTGCATGGGAAAAAACCTTTTATACATTGTTTAAAAGGGTCTATATGATGATTTGATTTACCAGGATTCCGTACTGTAGGGGCTATGATCAAGCACAAATTTCGGGCTTTTCTGAAGACAAAACGTGGACGTTCAGATAATTTGTCCCCAATCACCCTATCTTCCTTCAGAAGTCCCCAGTGTTTCTTGACAATGTTTCTCAATAATTGGGTGTTTGACTTATATTGGGTAATTATGGGGATAACTATTTGATCTAAGTTCTTAAGAGGGAATTCTTCCTCCCTTTCATGGTTACAGAGGAGTTGTTCCCTCGGGATATCCCTTATGCTGTCCTTAGTTTCTAGTAGAAGTTTGTGGTCATAGCCCTTATTTACATATTTTTTAATCAAAATGTCCGCTTCCTTGTCATAATATAAATTATTGGAGCAGCTGCGGTGCGACCTCATTAGTTGGCTACAAGGAACATTGAGCAGCCATCTAGGTAAATGACAGCTGCTCATGGAGATAAAGCTGTTTGAGTCTGTGAGTTTAACGTACGTGCAAGTCTGGATTTTACCTTGGTCAATAAAATTTTTAAATCCAGAAAGTTTATGCTCTCTTTCCATATAAAAAAGATATCATCAGCAAAACGTAGCCAGAGGACCAGATTCGCGCACAGCGAGCCCCCTTGGTAGATGTGGAGGTCCTCCTACCTACCTACATAGAGGTTTGCATAACTGGGCGCGAATCTAGTCCCTATGGCTGTGCCCCATTGCTGGGCATAGTAGTTCTCCCCATATTTAAAAAAAATGTGTTTCAAAATAAAAAGTGCGCATTCTGAGATAAAATTTACCTTTTCTGGGGAAAGTTCTTGAGTTTCACTCAAAAAGTGTCTCATGGCTTCTGTTCCTTTATCATGTTGTATTACTGTGTACAAAGATGTAATGTCAAGTGTACCCAAGATATAGTGATAATGCCATTGTAGATTCCCCATTGTAAATCTATACATAGGTGGCTCTTTTGGGTGAATCATAACCTGATGAAGAAGGCCCCTGGTTCTTTCAAAATACGTTATTTTTTTGCCTGAGAGTCCATAAAGCAGTGCTAGTGATGTTATGCTCTTCCACGCCCCCCACTTGCTTTGTCACTCAGCGGCAGTGCTTCCGACCTCAGCACGCTGTGTCCGCACACCTTTTGCAAGCCCCAGGGAAGCAAGCTAATGGGATAATTAGCGCTCTCTCCACTAGTACTTCATCAGCATTTAGTGCTATAATGGAAGTCGCAGTTCATTCATTCCAGAAAGTACTACATTCCTAAGAGCGCCACTATCTACGTGGTAGCATTTATGTAAGATCACATGCAAATAATCCTAGGGGTTGAAGGACACCATTAGATTTATTATCTATATTGGTGCAGTAGCACGGTAGTTTTATTCTTGATTAAGTTTGTATAGTGTTTGTACAGGATGCCACACAGAGCCTGTTGAACTACCGGCAGCTTCAGTCACCAGTAGTCTGTAAACATCAGTGTGTTGATCTGTGTTATTTGGATCTAATTTTCTAATTACATTTACTGAATATCAACTAATGAAAATCAGACATTGCTTTTGAATTATGGTTTAACAGAAAAATTTACAAAAGGATGCGTTGTAAAATCTTCAATACTTTACTACAATATCATTAAAAGCAGTGCAGCAAAACATTGCATGCCCCGACCCACCAACATGTTTCTGACCTCAAAATTTAGCAAAATATTTAAAGCATACCTTTTCAGGACATATCATGCAGCAAAAATAACATAATTCAGATATAAATTTGCATAAATTAATGATAGAAAAGTGTTTATTTGAAATATCTGCTATTTTTGTTTCAGAGTTTGTCCTGAATAGACTCTCCCTAATCAGAGGAATATCAGGTTACAGTCACAAGGGGTCATTCTCTGCATCTGGAGGAGAGAAGGTTTTTCTACCAACACAGAAGAGGATTCTTTACTGTTAGGGCAGTGAGTGTTAGAGGTTGAGTTCCCGCTTCTGCACAGGGTGAATCTCGAGCCATTCCCACTGCGGTCCCCCATCCGTCTCCGGCCGCAGTGGAGTCTCTCCAGCAGAGACGTCGGTCCCAGCATCTTGCTCAGCCTAGTACTGTGCAGAGGTTTACTGCTGCCTCTCCAGGTTCTGCTATTGTGGCCAGTACTGGTCAGCGGCGAGCAGACGTCTTTAGGACTAATTTCTGCGTTTCCCCTTCTGAGCATGCCCAGGGTAAGATCTCTCATTGGAGATCAGTGGTCACATGCTCAGGTACTGCAGCGGCTCCTATTGGTCCACCAGGAAGGTCCTGAAACTACATGTGTTCTGAACGGTTCCTCATTGGTCCTTTTCTGGCAGGCCCTGTAGTTGCTGCTTTAAAAGGGTTGTATGGCCATGCGGCCATGCGCTAGTATCAATTGCATTATGTGCTTTGCGCCAGTGTGATCATGCACGCATGTGGTTAGGGCTCGGCTGAAATAAGCCCCTAGAATACCGCCACCTCCGGTGAGGAGATTTGTGTGCACGTGGTTAGGGCTTGGCTGAAATAAGCCCCTAGAATATCGGCTTCTCTGGTGAGGAGATTGCTTGATTGCATTGCTGTCTGCATGATCACGGACTGCTATCCGCACAGCAGTTATTTGTGTTTCCCTGTGGAGTTAACAGGACACAGTACCTATCTCTGCGTCTCTACCTCAGCGACTCTGTTGTGTAACAGAGTTCGCTTATATCTCCATATTGTGCCACAGTATTTATATTTGCGACTCTGTGAAGTAACAGAGTTTGCCTATACCGCCATCTAACTAGCAGCAGGCTCTGCCTCCACGGTGGACCCCGGGCTGCGAACACACCCACTATTTATATTTATCTGGTGCGTTCCGCAGACCCTAACAGTGAGAATCTGGAATTCCTTGCCTGAGGAGGTGGTGATGGCGAACTCAGTTGACGGGTTCAAGAGAGGCCTGGATGTCTTCCTGGAGCACAACAATATTGTATCTTATTATTAGGTTCTTTAGAAGGACGTAAATCTGGGAATTTACTCTTACGGAATATAGGCTGAACTGGGTGGACAAATGTCTTTTTTCGGCCTCGCTAACTATATTACAATGTTCCTGTGTGCACTTGCAAACATTAATCTGTCTTTTTTATGTTTCTTTTGGAGTAATGACTTCTTCCTGGCAGAGTGTCCTTTGTCGAACATGTTGATACAGTACTCATTTCACTGTGGCACAATCTTACCAAGGTCCTCCTTCAGTATCTTACAAAACTTTTCCCTCTTTGTCAGAGTACCCCACGCATCAGGTCTCGAACACTGGGAGGGTGTGAGAAAACTATAACAGACCTTTGAGAGTGTTCCCCTGCCTATGCTGCATCTGGTTTGTGTCTCCCTAGTCTCCACTCCTTTGTTGTCCAAGGTAATGTGACCTCTACCTCTTGCATTGTCAGATGGGAATTTTTTTAATAATTCTTCAACTAGGGCCTTCTGGTACTGCAACATTTTGTTAGACCTCTCCACCATGGAAAGGAGTGATGTAAAGATCTCCTTGTAAGAACATAAACTCAGCCATGGGTGCTAGGTTGCCAACAGCCAAAACTTCCCTGTCCCCATCAAGAGGGCAACTGTCCATGTTGTCCTTCTCATCCTCCTCCTCGTCTTTCCTCTCCTCCTCATATTCAGGCCATCTATGCTGAACAGACAGGATAAAGGTGGTGTGGGTTCTACAGTCTGTAGTGCAGGCAACCAGCTTATGTTACTCCTCCTTCTCATTATCACCCAATACATGTAGAGAAGATGAGATGAGGCTGGGCCATGTAGTATCGCCCAGTATAGTTTCTTGCTCCATCTCAACTTGCTCCTCCTGAAAAGCCTCCTCTTTAATTATGAGCAGTGAGCGTTTCAGTAGATAGAGAAGAGGGATGTTGACGCTGATTATGGCGTCATCGCTGTTTACCATCTTGGTCGAGTACTCAGTTTTGGAGAAATGCAGAGATGTCAGACATCCATGCCTATTCATCAGCCCTTATACGCGGAGACTGACCGAAATTCCGATGTGCATGGTGTAGTTGGAATTTAACTACTGCCATCTGTTGCTCACAAAGCCTTGCCAACTTAATGTCAGGAACACCGCACTATACTTGCTCACTGAGCCAGTGCGTGTGTCCTGAGTAAACCAACTGTGCCCAAAGATACCTGTGGAGCGGAGCAGCAGCAGGGAAGACGTGTGCTTCAGACTACCAGGACCTGCAGCATGTGACTGCCAAGGGGCGGAGCCGGCCACAGGTCTCTCAGAGGAAGCAGTAGCAGATAGAGAATGCTTCAGGCCAGAGGACCTGAAGCACGTGACTGCTGGTGGGCGTGGCCTAAGCTCCGGAGAGCTATGAGGTGAAGGAAAACTCCTAGAAGGGTAACTACGGGACCCAGTTACCAAGGGGCATATACAGAATGGATAATCAGAACATAGCAAAGGGGTCATACACATAGAGGGCGACGAAGTACAAGAGGAGCAGGCAGAGCGTAATCAGAGAATAGCCAAGGGGTCGGACACAGAGAGAGCGGCGAAGTACAAGTGGAGCAGGCAGAGCGGAGTCAGAACGTAGCCAAGGGTCATACACGTAGAGGGCAGCAGAGTACAAAAGGGACAGGCAAAACTCGAAACAGGGACACAGCCAAATCAGAACCAGACAGGCAAATCGTAGCACAGGCACAAAGCACTGGCACAAGCACAACAGAGTCAAACACACTTGGCCAAGGGTCAGAGTTTAAGCGACAGAGGATGGCCCCACAATGAGGCTATAAAAAGCCTCCCAGAAACCCAGAGTGAGGCCATCCCGGTTAACCCTAAAACCACCTAATCCCAGAAACTCATCAGACCATGACACATATGTTGAGTTCCAACGCGTGGTGACATTGCTCACCAGTCAGTGAGCAAACGCTGCTTCAGCACTGCCAAGGCAGCGGCAGCTGTAGCCGACTTGTGGAAATGGACACACATGCAGTGTACTTTCACAACTAGCTCAGGCAGATCTGGGAAGGTTTTGAGGAACCACTGAACCACTAAGTTGAGCACGTAGGCCAGGCACGGTACATGTGCGAGGTTACCAAGCTTCAGAACTGCTACCAGGTTACGGCCAATGTCATGCAAGACCATGCCTGGTTATAAGTTCAAGGGCGAGAGCCACAGATCAGTCTGGTCTGTTAGGCCTTTCAACAATTCCACAGCAGTGTGTAGTGTGTCACCTAAGCAGATTACATTCAGAACAGCTTGTTGCCGCTTGGTTGAGGCAGAGCTGCAGTGCTTCCAGCTTGCAACCAAAGTTGACATTTGTGAGATGGAGGGTGAGGAGGTTCAGGAAATGCTGTAGAAAGTGAAGGCAACCCTGATTGAGCCAGGGCCCGCAATTCTAAATGCCAGTAGCACGTGTTCTGTTCCAGGGTCTGACTGGGTCCCGACTTCCTCAATATTCACCCAGTGTGCCGTCAGGGAAATATAGCATCCCTGTCCACAAGCACTTGTCTAGTGTCTGTAGGTAAGTGGACCTTTCCAGTCACAGCATTAGTCAGGGCATGGCTGATGTTATGGGACATGCACAGCGAGAAATAGTGGTGGCTGGGGACCGAGTACCAAGGGACGGCTGCCTCTATAAGGTCACGGAAAGATCTCCAAAAGTCTAAATGGCAACATTTACAGGTCAGTCTGAAAATGTGGCCATTTAGTATTGTATATATCCCTTTAAAATATCTTTATTGATTAAAAAAAACATTGAATGGTTCACACCAAAAAACAAACGTGCATAAACAAAAACAAAACCGTGTTCAAAATTACCATTAAAATGGGTGAATCTAGGAGTCCCTCTTACGTCAACTAGGCTGTTGCCTTCCTGGCTGCGGAGGTTGGCACCCTAGGGGGGGGACGTTGTTATTTTGTTTATGCATGTTTGTTTTTTGGTGTGAACCATACAATATGGTTTTTTAATCAATAAAGATATTTTGAAAGGATATATATGATTTAACAGTTAGATACCCTATTTGGATTAATTTTGATAATTCATTTAGTATTGTAGCCTGTGGATGGGTTGCTGCGTATTTAAGCTTGAGCTCAAAGGACTGGGGTAGGGACAGCTAAACGTTTCCCTGGGACAAGTACATGTACAGTACAGACCAAAAGTTTGAACACACCTTCTCATTCAAAGATTTTTCTGTATTTTCATGACTATGAAAATTGTAGAATCACACTGAAGGCATCAAAACTATGAATTAACACATGTGGAATTATACATTACACTTTACAAAAAAGTGTGAAGCAACTGAAAATATGTCTTATATTCTAGGTTCTTCAAAGTAGCCATCTTTTGCTTTGATTACTGCTTTGCACGTAGAAAAGGTGAACGGCTGGACGCTACATGCCTAGTTCCCACCGTGAAGCATGGAGGAGGTGGTGTGATGGTGAGGGGGTGCTTTGCTGGTGACACTGTTGGGGATTATTCAAAATTGAAGCGGTGAGCGGTCCAGCTCACCCCAAACCATCTCGATTGGGTTCAGGTCTGGTGACTGTGGAGGCCAGGTTATCTGGCGTAGCACCCCCAACACGTTCCTTCTTGGTCAAATAGCCCTTACACAGTCTGGAGGTGTGTTTGGGGGTCATTGTCCTGTTGAAAAATAAATGATGGTCCAACAAAACGCAAACCGGATGGAATAGCATGCTGCTGCAAGTTGCTGTGGTAGCCATGCTGGTTCACTATGCCTTCAATTTTGAATAAATCCCCAACAGTGTCACCAGCAAAGCACACCCACAACATCACACCTCCTCCTCTGTGCTTCACGGTGGGAACCAGGCATGTAGAATCCATCCGTTCACCTTTTCTACGTGCAAAGCAGTAATCAAAGCAAAAGGTGGCTACTTTGAAGAACCTAGAATATAAGACATATTTTCAGTTGTTTCACACTTTTTTGTAAAGTGTAATGTATAATTCCACATGTGTTAATTCATAGTTTTGATGACTTCAGTGTGATTCTACAATTTTCATAGCCATGAAAATACAGAAAAATCTTTGAATGAGAAATGAGAAGGTGTGTCCAAACTTTTGGTCTGTACTGTACATTGTTGCTGACGTTGGTTGCAAGTGTACAATAACAAATGCAGAGAGGGAGGCATATTTGTTTACATCATGAACAGAGGCTTGGCATGCCCATAAAACAGGGGAAGAGGCAGTGGTGTCACCCAGAGACACTGTTTCTGGACCCTGAGGTTTGGCCCAAGTAGTAGGGTGCTTTACTTGCCTGAGCATGCTGGTGGTGGTCAGGCTGGTAGTTGTTCTGCCCCTGCTGATGCTAGCATGGCAAATGTTGCAAATTGCCTTTTTTGGGTTAACTGGACTGTCATGAAAAAAGTGCCAGACTCAGGAACACCTAACCCTTGACTTGGCAACTTCACCCGTGTTGATGCTCTGGGGATCAGTTGCCCACCTTGTGTTTCTGGCCACCCTGCTGCCTCTTCCTGTCTGTTGTGGTGCTGCAGAAACCTCCCCCTGTGAGCTGCTGTTCTCGCTCTGCATGTCATCTTCCCAAGTTGGGTCTGTGACTTCATCGTTCACCACCTCATCTTCCACTTCCGCACCCTGGTCCTCCTCCTGACTTGCTGATGTAACAACACCACTTGCTGGCAGTTGTTTTTCAAATAATTTTTATTGAAATTTTATAAATTTAAAAGGAAAGGGAAGAGGAAGCACAGGAAAAGGGGGAAATTAACAAATAGAGAGCTCCGCTCTACATCTAGACATAAAATATTATAATTACAATTACATTCCAGACTTTAAACAAATAAAACTTATATTAATTATAACTCATGGGTAGGAATAATCTCATTGAAATTTTGAGTTCCACACTTCCCATTTCTATTAATACTTATTTAAAGAGCAGGTATTAAAGGCAATCTTTTCTTCCATTAAGCTGTGTCTATGCAAAATGTCTACAATGTCAGTGAAATTAGGTACGTCTATTTTTTTCCACCATTGAGCGATACAGTTTTTAACTGTCAGAAAAATGTGGATTATCAAAAATTTTATTGATGGACTGATATTCTCGAGGTCCAAGGACAAAAGTGCCACTCGGGGAGTAACGTCAATCAAGGTTTGGGATAGTGAGTTTATATGGTATTTAACTTTCATCCATAGGGTTTGCAGCTTCGGGCAACTCTAGAAAATGTGATGTACGTTCCTAGGTGACAGCCTCTCCAGCATAATGGAGAAATATCTTTATTAATATGTGACAATCTCGTAGGTGTATAACACCACCTAAGCATAAGCTTCAAGTATGTTTCATGTAAGCTCAGAGATACTGTAGATCTATACGAGAGTTTGATAGCGTATTCCCATTGATCCAACTGAATAGGTGACCTTAAGTCTACTTCCCATCTTTCCATATAATTGCTTTTTAAAAACGTAGTATCCCCGCTGAAATGAAGGTAGATACTTTTGAGGGTCCATATATTTTTGAGGTTAGGGTTACCCACTAATGAGGAGATAATATCTAAGTTTAAAGCCCTACTACGTAATAGTTTTTGGAGATTATTTTTCAGTATCAGATAAGACATAAACTCTGGGTACGTGGTATTTGTTCTTGAGCCTAGAGAAGGAACTAATGTGACAACCATTCCACATATCCCCAACCTTTTTAACATTAGAGTCGGACCAGATTTTAGGTAAAGGAAATTGATATACTAATGCGATAAGTTTAAGAGGAAAGTTCTTTAAAATGGAAGACCTATCATCTGTTTTTTTAATTTAGCAAATTTCCTCCAGGCATCAAAAATGGCGTAAAAAATTGGATGTTTGTGGTCTTTCGATGACGGTTCTAATATATACTTGAAAATAAGTCTTGTAAAGAACTATAATTGTTATGGGCCATTTCTAGATCTATCCACGTTGGATAGTCTGCATCTCTGAACCATTGTTGGCTATGTTTGATTAATGTCGCTTGGTAGTAGGCCCATATGTTCGGCAAAGCTAAGCCACCATTATTTTTGCTTCTGTATAAAATGTAATTTGCCATTCTTGGTTTCTTATTTTGCCAAACAAATGAGTTTATCAAGTTTTGTATTTTAGTTATGGAGCTTATGTGAATTTTTAAGGGGATCGTCCTAAAGAGATATAAAATTTTAGGCAGTGCAAAAGATTTGACCGCTAATACGCTACCAAACAATATAAGATCCAGAAGGCCGAAATGGACAAAATCTTTGGATATGATGTTGATGAGGATTTCGATATTGGTTGGTATGATAGACTCGAATTTGCGTGTGATACTAATGAAAGGTAAGTCAGACTTCTCTCCTCCAACTGGAATTTGGTCTGTCCCAATACATCCTGTGCGTTGCAGATTAAAGGGTCAGATTCTAGACTTAGAAGGGTTGATTTTAAAAAAGGAAATTTTAGTGAATTGTTTTAAAATTGTCTCTAAGGCCTCAACAGACTCCAGAGGGTTCGTGACTGTATTGAAAAGGTCATCAGCAAAGAGACTAAGTTTGTGGGAATGGAGTTTGGTTTCTATCCCTGAGATAGAGTGTGATGTCCTAATAGCTTCAGCGAGAGGTTCAATAGCTAATGCAAATAGCAGAGGGGGCAAAGGGGCACCCGTGCCTAGTTCTGTTTGTGATAGTAAAGGATTTAGACAGGTGGTTATTCGTGTATACTTTGGCAATGGGTTCTGCGTATAGGGAAAAAAAGCTGGAAATAAATTTGCCCTATCAAAACCGAATCTAGATAGGGCATTTTTCAGATACAACCAGTTTACTCTGTCAAATGCCTTTTCAGCATCTAAGGATAAAAACAGAGAGGGAATATTAGAGATCCTGATCATATTGAGTATATTTAATATTCTCCGTGTGCCGTCGGATGCCTGCCTGCTATGAACCCCACTTGATCATCTTCGATTAGTTGTGGTAGAGTGTTTTTAGAGTGATTCATCAGGATCTTAGAGTAGATTTTTATGTCTCCATTTATCAAGGAAATAGGCCTAAAGTTTTGGACCTTATCAAGCTTATCTTTCCCCTTAGGTAACATTATAATTATGGCTTCCAACATATGTTTGGGAAAAGAGCCCAGAGCCGATGCATGTCCAAATAAAGATTGCAGTTGCGGAGATAGTAGTTTAGAAAATATTTGAAAATATTCATTAATGAAGCCATCCGGTCCCGGAGATTTGAATGGCTTAAGTTTACTAATCGTGTTAGCTATTTCCTCAGTGCTAATGGGACGATTGAGGGTCTCTAAATCCGATTTGGCTGTTTGCGGTAGGTTTAGACCACATAAAAATGAGTCAATAGTCGTTTGGTTTGGGGCAGGAATTGAAGGATCTAGATTTAGGTTGTACAAGCTTTCAAAAAATTCGGAAAAAATATTCGCTATGTCCTGTGGATGTGATTTGACAATTCCCGATGGAGATTGGATTTTATTTATTCTTTCAACAATATGTTCTTGTTTTAATTTATTCATCATAAATCTCTTTGGTTTATTTTTTGATAAATGGGACGTCTTATTTTGCTTTAATTATTGTATTACTTATGACTTGTGTTTTGAAACTGTTGAACTGTAAAGCGCTGCGGAATATGTTGGCGCTATATAAATAAAGATTGTTATTATTAGGTAAGTTTTGATGCTCTAAGGGCTGAGTCATACTCAGTCATCATCTGCGCACTGAGCTCTTGTCTCAGCTTCAGTATTTCCGTATTTAATTTGGACTGCTGTTCCTCTTTTAATTTAATGATCGCTTGCAAACAGGTTATTTTTTCCCTATTTTCTTTCTTGTATCGGGAAGATAGCTGCATAAGGCATCCCCTGATAACCGCTTTATGGGCTTGCCAAAGCATAAAAGGATCTATATCCCCTGCTGAATTCTCTTTAAAATAATTATTAATGGTGTGTTAGAGGTCGAGTTCCTGCTTCTGCACAAGGGGAATCTCG
>VIAB01010171.1:0-10257 GCA_009801035.1 Oophaga pumilio | reverse complement strand
GTGCCGGGTCCGGAACTGTCGGGGCTGTCTCCTCTGTTGTCTGGCGGAAAGAATAAGAGAATGGACAGACCTTTGCACCAGGAAGCAGGGGGCGTGGCTAAGCTGCAGCAGCCTCAGTGCGCGGAAGCAGTCAGTCTTGGCGGGAGCAGTCAGCGCACAGCAGGGAGAGAGGAGTGCTCCGGCCCTCGAGCACTGACACTGCGCAGGCCGGCGTCTGTTAATCCCCGCCGCCACCAGCGGGGACATGAGTGGGAGAAGTGCAGAGTACCCAGTGACTAACAGAGAGTAAGCTGCCACACGCTCCGTGGCCGTGGGTACAGCGCGCGTGCCGCCTGAGAGAAACCGGGTGCGGGACAGATGTTTATGCCCTGAATTGCCAGTATATACTTCCCGGTCTGTGTTGGACCCAGATTGTGCTTCGGCCTTTTCTGTCACGGCTACATGAAACTGTGGACTAGGGGCTCAGTGGAAGGTACCGGAGACTGACCGCTGCCGCCATAAGACGGATCATTGTTGTTCACAGGACCCCGTTGGACCAGCATCGAGCCAGTCATCGTGGCGCCATCGTTTCCCTTGCAGCTCCCACAGCCTGGGAAACTACTAATACGATAAGTTACCCCGAAGAACTGCCATTACCTTACCCATTGTTTATTGGCATTTCTCTTGCCATTGAACTGTTTGAAGCTTCATTTAACTGTTTATTTCCATATTTAACTACTTATTTCCCTGCGTGGAGTATTCCACTGTAAAAGTTGTTAACCCTTGCTCTACCTCTCGTGCCTCCTGTCTGTCACTGCATCCCCCAACCTGCTCACACAGGTATGCAAAACCTCTAGCACAGGAGCCACATGTGTCTCGTGATGCCATTCTGTGCAGCACCCAACCATATGGTTAGAAAAATTGCTTGTCTGACAGGTTAACTGTATGTGAACAGTCATACACAGAAGAGTAGTGGCAGCAGCAGCTGAGGAGCAGGGACTGGCAAGTACCATTTGTGTCCTGTGTATAGATTAGACATCACTGAATGACTCATAGATCTGGAGAATTGAGTCTGGTCATCCATTTGGCACTCCAGAAAGAAATATGTGAATTAGACTTGTGGCTTCATTGTAGTTTACTGGAGTTCTGAATCATTAGGCAGTAAGGAAAAGTCTCATGATCAGAGGCGTAGCTTGGGGTTCAGCTCAGAGGGGGAAAAATCATCTGAGTGGGCCCCTAATCAGGTAACCTTGTGTACAACTACGGTGGTGAACCCTGATCTTGGGTAGAGAGGAACCTCAGCAGATGACAGCTCAGTTACTGAAAATAAATCTCTACACAAAGACCAACAATATACCGCAATATGGTGACCATATAGTGGTAGATACCAGACCTGCAGACCATACAAGTAATTACAGTACAGTTATATATAGTAACTTACAGCTGACGTTCTTTCTGGTGGAGTAGTTCATTTTCCCGTCTTTTCCATTTGGCCAACATCGATATGACAATTTCTTCCAGTCACAACTCGTCTGCAGAGATTACAACAAAAACACTTCTCATACTTCTCATATTAACACTTAAACTTCTCATATTTCCAACCACCTCCCCATCTATTCCCAACTGACACAAACTCCTCTTCCTGTTGATACCCCAATACTGAGCCGCTGCTGCCGTATGTGTCCCTATTACTGCTCTGCTGTGTGGTACAAAAACAGAGCTCTACTTACTGCCCCACATTATAATGCCACCACTGTGCCCCTTACAAAGTAATAATGCCTCATTTGTGCCCTCTAGATGGTAACATTTCTCCCTTGAAAAGATTAATGAACTGTACAAATGCCCTAGCAAAGTGTCCACATATTGCCCCTTTGATGGTTAAAATACTTTGAGTGCCCCTATAACAATAAGGCTTCGTAAGTGCCCACTTAACATTTAATAATGTCCATTGTGTCCCCCAATATACAGCTCCTCTATATACAGTATAGTGGACCCACAGCTCCCTTATACAGAGTATGATGTCCGCACAGTTTCCCTATATACAGTATGATGGGCCCATAGCTTCCCTATACACAATATAATGTCCCACAGCTTCCCCATACACAGTATGATGGACCCACAGCTCCCCTATAAACAGAACCATCGTCAGTACATGAAAGCTGCGTAAGAACCACAGTCAGTACATGAATGCAGCACCAGAAACACTATTGGTAATGAATGCAGTACCAGAACCACCATCAATAAATGAATACAGCACTAGAACTGTGCCTTCACATAACATCGCTCATATACAATTAAAGTCCCTATAACCTTCAGCTCTATAAGGCACTTACCTTTCCCACTTCGGCAGCAGGGTGACAGCCACAGTAGAGAACCAGTGACAGAAAGGTGACCGCCTCAGCCGGGTGACGACCTCTGATCAGTTATGGATTGGTACATTTGTACATGATCAGGACATGGTCAGTACATGAATCCATTACCAGATCCACTGTCAGTACATGAATCCAACTTCTCCATACTGTCCCGCCACTTCTTCATATTGTACACCCACTTCTCCATATGGTCCACCAATGATCCCATTTCTCCATACGGCCCCTCACCTCTCCATAGTGTCCCCTACTTCTCCAAATGGTCCCAACTCCTCAATATTGTTCCCCAAGCACCCTCCTCTCCATACTGTTACAGAACTTCTCCATATGGTTCACACACCCCCATGCTGCTCGCTCTCACAATTTTCCCCACTGTCCCATAATATGCAAACATATCTCAGTGTGCGACCTAATCACTCCAATGTACATCGGGATGGGAGATGACGAGCGTTCTCCTACCTCCCAGCACCGCAGTGTTGCCCAGATGTATTCACATCTAAGAGACATGAATACATCTGAGCACAGGGAAAAGGGAGCCGCATGCTGTGCATCCCTGGTTTAGCTTTATCAGCGAACTGTGCACTCCGATATAGTTAAGGGTAACGTAGCTCTGGGTGGGCGCACCGTGGTGGGACCCCCCCTGAGCACGGGGACTGGGGCGACCACACCTTCTGCCCCCCAGCAGCTAAGCTACTGCTCATGATCTATTGTAGAGCCATGAGCATGCATGACCTCATCCTCTATAGGGCCCATTCACTAAGTTTTTACAGGGATTTAGAAGCGGATTTTACTGCAAATCCACATAAAAATGCTTCAAATTCTCTCTGAATAAGCTTCCTATTAGTTTTACTGCTAAATGTTCAATATAACGTGAAAAAACAGCACTATAGAAGTTTTTCCCATTAAAATCAGTCAGAAACTTAATCAAAGAGTATTTGATGCTGTTAGTGATGCGGATTTAGGAGAATAATCTATTCCTAAATCCTTGTCAAAGAACTGTGTGAACATAACATTAGACTGCTGATTTTGGGGGAAAGAGTCCTTTAAGTAGACTTTGGACCTATCAGACATTTATGGTATATACTTTCATTTTGCCACAAACGTCACAGAAGGTAATACCCTTTAATTTTTAATGTAGCCCCCAAATTGATTTAGTATGACAACGTGGTCCTAGGAGCAAAAAAGGTTGTGCACCACTGTTCTAGTATGAACATATTTATAGGTTTCAAGCGAAAACCTGATGTTGAAATCAGAAGTGATGACTCAGAATCAGACTACGCAAAAAGTAAAAGTTTTAAGTCATTTTAAGGTCTACTGGGAGCTGCTGCCATTCTTATTACGAAGGATGAATCAAGCATTTCAATCTCTGAGGCTTCCAAAGTGAATAAAGTCCGGAAAATAAATATTTCCTGCTGCGTTTTTATGTTACTAAATGTGGAATGAATGATAAATAATACAACAGAGAAGACAATCATATCCATTATAACAATGTCCCTACGTCAGAAGCTAGATATCTTTGACTATATAGCCTTACTCATCCTGAAAGGCGTATTAACATGTCAAGCACTTATGGTATATTGACAGAATATTTTAGGTGGGGGTCCCTTTTCTCAGAAGAACAAAGGCCTCCTGGCTTTGCTAATACAAAGCTGCCACCTTTGACCAGACGTTGCATCATTCTAAGCAGAAGTAGCTGCTCTCTCCATTGTAGTTTATTGGAGTGACGTGCTGTACTTTCTCTGTAATGGCAGGTGCAGATGGTCGTGTTATTGGTCCAAGTATGATCTGACAAAACATTGGATCGCACTTGGACCAATGGTAGTCTATAGGGCAGGCACATGTCCAATTTTTTTCCTCGGATAGAGTCTGTCCAAGGTAAAAAAATTGCAGCATGTCCAAATTTGATCCGATATTTGGATTGCACTCTGCCATGCAAGTCAATGAGCCCATTAAAACCATCAGACTGCACTCGCATAATGTCTTCCTTCTGGATCATCCATGTGCAGCTGGTAATGCAAGAAAGAAGAGGATAGCGAGTAATCCATCCACCATTGCTTGTACAGAGATTTGTGGACACATCCTTCAGATGCATCTAATCACGTACAGTACAGACCAAAAGTTTGGACACACCTTCTCATTCAAAGATTTTTCTGTATTTTCATGACTATGAAAATTGTACATTCACACTGAAGGCATCAAAACTATGAATTAACACATGTGGAATTATATACTTAACAAAAAAAGTGTGAAACAACTGAAAAGATGTCTTATATTCTAGGTTCTTCAAAGTAGCCACCTTTTTCTTTGATTACTGCTTTTCACACTTTTGGCATTCTCTTGATGAGCTTCAAGATGTATTCCAGGCTGTGTAAGGGCTATTTGACCAAGAAGGAGAGTGATGGGGTGCTACGCCAGATTACTTGGCCTCCACAGTCACCAGACCTAAACCCAATCGAGATGGTTTGGGGTGAGCTGGACCACAGAGTGAAGGCAAAAGGGCCAACAAGTGCTAAGCATCTCTGGGAACTCCTTCAAGACTGTTGGAAGACCATTTCCAGTGACTACCTCTTGAAGCTCATCAAGAGAATGCCAAGAGTGTGCAAAACAGTAATCAAAGCAAAAGGTGGCTACTTTGAAGAACCTAGAATATAAGACATATTTTCAGTTGTTTCACACTTTTTTGTTAAGTATTAATTCCACATGTGTTAATTCATAGTTTTGATGCCTTCAGTGTGAATGTACAATTTTCATAGTCATGAAAATACAGAAAAATCTTTGAATGAGAAGGTGTGTCCAAACGTTTGGTCTGTACTGTACATCGGTGGCAGAATGAATTGAATGAAAATTGATTAGGCAAGTCTTCCATAAAAAGATATAAAACCTTGTATTTTTTGAAAACAATAAATTCAATAAAATTGTGAGTGACTGCAGACTTTTAAGAATTTTGAACAGATTGTTCATAGCAATTTATGATAAAGGTGGTGAACTATTTGTCATTTAATTGTATACCCATATCCATGTGTCATAAATGCTTGAAGTAGAAAAAAACATTTTGGGTTACATACATATTAACATTTCTGGCCACCCACTTATTTTGGTATGGAATGTCCCTGACCTTTCTTGTAAGATCCTAGCCCATCTTGGAATGCTCACATTTGGCCAGGGTCTTCATAAACCTTTCTTCTTTAATCTATTACTCTCTGAATTTACTAGTATTGTGTCTGAAAATTCAGGACAGTCCCAGAAAATTTAAGAAAATTGGTAGGTATGCAATACTATGATAGTAATAATCCCCTATGATTTAAAGAGTCTGTCCCAACATTTAAAGTGGACAAATGATAACTTGCAACTCAATGAGGATCCAACCAATGAAACCTCGAAACCCAAAATAACCCTAGGTGTAGGGCTATGAAATGCTGGTTCAAAATAAAGAACTATATAAGTATACATGCAACCACTCCAGTCATCCTTTACAGGACTGTCATAGATAGCCAAGTACAGTGTCATATAGAAGTAAATGAGTGGTGTTCTACATGTGCAGCCATTGCTCCATTTCAACAGGGCATTTTAAGAGCCTTGTTTTCGAGAGTTTGAGTAACTACACTTCGGTTGATGTCAGCAGCATGATCAAGTAAGCTGATTACTAAGGTGGAGTAACAACTGCGCCACATGGGAAGTGGATGACGGCAAGCTAAGCACTGCAATGGAACTGAAGAAATGTGAATTTTCTTGAGAGAGGAGTGTGAGAACAATTTCGGGGGACAGGAGAGTGGATAAATTTGTGAGGAGCTGACAGTATGGGTACAGGGGTTAAATGCATGAGGAGACAGCAGTATGTAGATGAGGGGGTAAAAGTGTGAGGAGATTACAGAATTTGGGTGAGGCGAAAAATGTGTGAGGCCACGAAAATTTGGGGGAACAGGGTAAATGTGAGTAGACGACAGTAGGGATGTGGAGGGGTAAGTGTGCGAGGAGATTGTATGGGGCAAGGGGGGTATATGTGTGAGGAGATAGTATGGGGGAGAAATATGAGAGTGGACAATATGGGGGTATGTGAGAGGGTACAGTATGGAGACTGGTAGTGTGGGGGCAATATACTGAAGAACAGTTTATGGGGACAAATGTGTGAGGGATAGTAAGAAGGAAGAAAAGTTCAAGGAGACAGTATGGGGAGAAAAGTGTGAGGGGCACATTACAGAGAATGGTTATTGTGAGAGAGAAGTATAAAAAGTGGGCAAAATGACTAGACAGTGTGAGGACACAGCATGGAGGGGACAGTATGCAGAGTAATGGGTAGTATGAAAAAGGTGTACAGCATAGAGACTGGGCAGTATAGGGGGGACATAATGTGAGGGGACAATGGGAAGAGGGGCCCAGTAAGGAAAGAAGAAGGCAGTGTGGAGGGCATATAACATTAAACAGACACTGTGGGAGTCACATTTTGTGCAAGGACCGCTGTGAGGAGCAAATTATTCAGTGGCATAACATAGGGAAAATTTTTATTCAAGAGCATTAAAACCACGCTGTTATTTTTAGTGGCACAGTGTCGGGATGTGTTGCGAAAGACCAGAAAAATGGAAGTCTGCAGAGACAAGTTGTGGATGTGAAAGTCATCATGGCACCTGGACCAGATGGAGCAGAAAAGAATGAGGATGACACAAATCAGAGAATATGTCACCTATAAGGTTCGTGGATGTAAATGTTTATTTGTGATATTGACTAGATCTTATCAGTACTGAAGTTCCCGTATGGTCCGCAGTCTGATGTTGGCTGGTAACAACAACCCCAAGCATTTACTTACCATTGTTAAGGACATACTGGGAATTGTAGCTTCATGCAATACAATTGTATATGAGGCTGACCTGGCATTACAATTGATAGCTGTGCAAAGCATGTATGTGGTTGATCTGGTGCTGTGTTCATGTGCTGATGGTGGTTATCGTGATGCATTTCTGTTCTGTTGGTGGTTCTGGTGATGTATTTTTGTACTGATGTTGGTTCTGATGATGCATTCCTGTACTGATGGTGCTTCTGATGATGCATTTCTGTACTGATGGAGGTTGTGATACTGTATTCATGTACTGATGGTGGTTGAGATGGTGTATTACAGTACTGTTGGTATTTCTGGTCATATATTCTTGTGTTTGACTCTGATCCTAGTAATAGGAGCTGAGGAAACAAAGGAGCGCCAATAGGGTCTTATCTCACAGATTTCAATATCAGTTTTTTACAAAAAACTGCTCACCTGATAGTATAGAATGAAAGCATATATGTCAGCTGCCGCAGATCCATGGGTCGACAGGCAACCATAACAGAAATGTTAAAGCGGAAATTTGTGGATTGTATCCACGCTGCCAAACAATTCAAATCCAGACATAGTTGAAAAACGTAATAGTGGTTTATTCTTCTATGTTTTTCAAAGTCTGTATGACTTTTTCTTCAGGAAATACCACAAAAACATAAATATGTATACATATGTTTTTGTGGTATTCCTGAAGAAGAAGTCATATAGACTTCGAAACGCGTAAAATAAAACACCATTACGTTTTTCAACTACATCTGGATTTGAATTGTTTGGCAGCGCGGATACAATCCACAAATTTCCTCTTTAACATTTATGATTCTGATCCTAAACACATGTAACAATCCATATCTTATCAGATAACGTAATACATATTCATGTTAATAAATTATTATGCCATCTGACAAGGTAAGGATTACTGGAACTGTATTAATGTTAAGAGCATTAATTATAAAATTAAGCACTGTAGCATGCCAAATCCAACAGTGTGTATTATACTCAATGTAAGAATTCGGCCTGCTTCTGGATAGGATGGTATAGGAAAGGAAAAGCTGAGCATACATCTACAGAGTTTTCTGGAAGACATTTAAGGCCCCGTCTCACATAGCGAGATCGCTGCTAAACAGCGATCTCAGCAGCGATCTCGCTATGTCTGACACGTACCAGCGATCAGGCCCCTGCTGTGAATCGCTGGTCGTGTCAGAAATGCCTGGACTTTTTTTTATCGCTGGTCTCCCGCTGGCCAGCACGCATCGCTGCGTGTGACAGGCAGGAGACCAGCGATCTCCTGGTAACCAAGGTACACATCGGGTTTCCAGGCGCGGGGCTGTGCCTGGAAACCCGATGTGTACGTTGGATACCAGTGCGCTGCTGCAGGGGAGCTGGTAACCAAGGTACACATCGGGTTTCCAGGCACCGCGCAGTGCCTGGAAACCCGAAGTGTACCTTGGTTACCAGTTCCCTGCATCAGCGAGCTGGTATCTAACATACACTGCGGGTAACTATGCGACGTTACCCGCAGTGTCGCTGTGCTGATCGCTGCCTGTTTGGCAGCTCAGCAACGATCATGTAGCGCCACACCAGCGATCCTGATCGTTGTTGGGATCGCTGGTGTGTCGCTATGTGAGACGGGGCCCTTAGTATATTCAGAATCTTATTCTTTGAAATCCCTGATGTTTGTATGCATATGAATCCAGTCCTACATGTGACTGATAGTTATCTCTGCATGTACAGTCATGCAGAGAAATTTGTCAATCACTCATTAGGACCGCCCACTGGACTCATATGCACCAGGGATTTCAAAGAATAAAATGAATGTTTTGCTCAAAAATGTATATCAATCTGATCTACTCCTCATGCTCTATAACAACTGGTCTACAGATCAAATACCCTTTTCCACATGACAGATTCCCTTTACAGTATCTTTGGCCAAATCATTAAAAACAGGTTCTCAAAGAAAACTGGGAGAATTGATTTGCAGGAATCAGGCCAATTAGTCAGGTCAGTAATCTTTGACCACTGGACAGGAGACCTGCAAATCGCCTTACCTTCTTGCCATTACTGGCTATTGTTTTGATTTGCCGAGCAGTCGCAACATGATCATTCCAGTGTGATGTACATAAACAACGTCTTGCCAGCTCGGCTAATCAAAAGAAGAGCGAGAAATGCTGAGTGATAAGGAGATTCACAGGCCTCCCATCCAGCAATCACAGATTATTGACCTGAGAAATGGACTGGAGTCCTGAAAATTGATTTCCCCATCTCTAGTAAGCATATCGTAATTTAGGAATTCTAAGAAAATACCATAAAGTCTTAATAGAGCGGTAAAGATAACCAAAAATTAAAAACCATCTTTGTTACCAAAAAAAGTCACCAGTATATTTATCTTTCTTGCATAATTCTTGCATCATAATGGAGATAAAAGAAACATATAATATGCTATAAGTTGCAGTGGACAGAATAATTGCATAAATTGGGGAACAAGTTGACCGAAACCACTGGAAAATGTTTCACCATGATTACGTAGAAATGAAAGTAGAAGATTTATTTTAGATTGTTGGTATTTTATTGAAAATGGATTTCTGGCATTGTATTTACATGTTTTATTGGCTAAAATACATACAGTATGTGAAAAGGGAAAACATAGGCGAGCTTCTTTGTACATTGGTATCTGTAATGGCAGACTGTTCCAACCTTGTTCATAAATTACATCACGCATTTTAAAAAAGGTGATCTAGGGGATTGCAATAGTATTCATGTCCTACTGCTGATGGTCTACAGTAGTTATACCTGGTGCTCTAAGGTGATGAAGGGGGTAATATTAATATACATGGTGATCTAAGGCCGAGATAGGTTGCAGGGGGTTTTCAGGTTTGGAATATTAATGGTCTAATATAATAGTTCATCAAAATCACATTGGTTGGGGTCTCTCTGTACACAGCAAATCAGATACTTGAAGGGGCCACGCCATTCATGTAAATGCTGCAGCCTCTTCAGTGCTTACATCACTCCGTCTAGCTGCTCACTGCAGTATTACCCCATTCTTATCGGGTGTTTAGTGACTAACATTAATTATTATACAGTATGTTAATCAAATTCAAGTATATG
>VIAB01010170.1:55717-70046 GCA_009801035.1 Oophaga pumilio | reverse complement strand
TAAGTGGGAGAACTTGCATAATTGGTGGCTAACTAAATACTTTTCTCCCCACTGTATGAGTTTCACTTGTTGTATTGAAGAACTGAAATAAATTAACTTTTTGATGATATTCTAATTTTGTGAGAAGCACCTGTATATACACTGATAGATTTCCTTTTTGTGTACTCCAATACTGTTAGTTAAGTACCACTGTCTCCTCATTGTCGGCAATTTTGCATCCAAGTAACCTGTTTACAGGGACACAGCACCTACAGGAGTCTTAGGCCGGGATCACACATGCGGCGAAATCGTCCGACGCTCGCATGTGAAATCCCAGCTCTGGCGCCGGCACTTGGGAGTGGAGCGAGCGGCTGCATATAAATACACTCCGTGGCTGGAGGAGAAAATATTCCAGATAACAATCCACTTGAGTGGCGATATCATGGTACCTGGGCTGCACTTGAAGGAATGAAGAATCCTTGATGGTATAAAATTAAGGCTATTATTCAGCCAACGTGTTTTGACTCTGGAGTGGTGCTTTTTTTCAGGGTACAAAAAAAAAATTGTGGACATTAGGTTTTTTTTACCTTGAAAAAGACACCAGTCCGGCATCGAAACCTGTTGGTTGAATTAAAGCCTTCATTTTATAACATTGATTAGTCTTCAATCCATTAGCGCAGCCAAGGTATTGTGATATCTCCTCTGAAATGAATATAGGTCAATGTGCACAGTTTGGCCTCATTTTTGCTGACCCCTGGGAGACTCTAAGGACTGGGCGGCTAGACATGGTCAAATTGTTACTCTCAATAGACTTGTATGAATTATATATTTTGTGGCAAAGGAAGGGTTAGGGCTCGTCTGCATTCACCAAACGCTCTGCGATGCTTGTTGTAGTGGAAGCATAAAACCCCTGCAGGTTTTTTTTAATTTTTTACAATTGAAGAGTCATTCACTTGGCTTTTTATGACTTAATTAAGTTAATGAGTCACATAATGATGCACCATATCTGTGTATCAAACTACACAAATTAAAAAAGCCATATCAAGCAGCATCTCATTTCCCTGTTTAACAATGTTAAGCACACACTTACGGCGAGCGAGTGTAAATGAGCTTGCAACAGCCATACAAATTCTGATTACTGTTTTAGGGCAGACCTCTCCGTTGTTGTTTGTAAGAAAATGATGATCTAGTAATGCAAATAAGCGTGACATATACTTAAGTGTGCATTTCCAGCTGCTTGCTTGTATACAGTTAGTCATTCCTGTCCATCATCATAGAAATCCAAGAATTAAATATTATGGTAATACTTCATCTCTTACTAAATACAAGTGTCTAGATCAGGCATATTCGGGTGCACTTTAAAAGGAACCTTGGGGTACCTGTCACTTTGATCATACTGCTTGTCTACAGGCGGTCTGCGGTAAGCAGGGAAACCAAACGGACTGTTGTAAGATTCCGTATTAGAGCTTATTCACAAGTCTAATGCTTTTTACCATGTTTTTCCAATAACAGCACATTGACATTTTATGATCTATGGTCCGCATAAAAAAATTGGAGACAGGTCATATATTGGCCCAATTTGCAGAAAAAACTCACCCATTCAAATGACATCACAAGTGTGACATCCGTGCTCTGTCCGTCTTTTACTGACTGAGGTTTCTCAAGATTTTAGAAGTAGCAGTTTTTTTTGGAGAAAAATGGATAAAACACTGAAGGATAAAATGGACACACTGACCAAAACTGGATAAAAAAGGGATCCAGCACAATGACGGAGTTCAGTCAATTTTTTTTGCGCAAGAAAAATAGCAGACATATAAATGGGGGATTACCAGTGTTACTCTGTCTTACTCATTTTGAGTCCAGTGTGCGGTTCAAATCCATGATTCACAGCTATCTCTGACCATGCCCTAATCCACAACCGGCTGTCTATCATTAATTCACATCTCCCACTCAATATTTTTTCTCAATACTATATCAATCTGTGGAGCTCTCTGAGGCTTGGTTCACACAAGTATATAAAAATCAGTTTTTCATCCTGAAAAATGGATGATTTTCATCTTAATTGGCATCTGTAAGGCATCCATTTTTATACATCATCAAAATTTACAAGACCAAATTACAGTTTAATCTGTAAAAAATATAAATCCATATGGGATCCAATTAATTTTTGGCAAACCCATAGACATAAATAGGCGAGTCTGATCTGATATATTAAAAAAGCTAGTGCATGCTGCGATGTCTTTCAAGTGCAGATTCAGTCCATGAAATAAAACGGTCAACTGAACGGCATGATTGAATAATATTGGTCCTAGTGATGCCAGTTTTTTCACGAACATCACTCAGACCAACAATACAGTTGCGTGAACCTAACCCACAGTAGACAGAATATCCTACATGACCTCTTCACTTTAACACATTAAACTCATCATACAGTTAGTGTGACAGGGTCACTGGCACAGGGTAAGAAGAGAGATATGTGTCACTGCACATATTAGAGTCAGTGATGTAAAACCAGAATAGTTTTCCTCCTATGTGTTGAGAGGGATAAGTTTATTATGGGCTGGTTTTAGTGGACCTCCATAGAGCAGGTGGGAAGAGGTCCACTGTATCTCCATCTGCAGAGTCTTGACAGGACCTGTGTGTTGTCAAGGTCATGTGATTGTAACATGGGGTGTTAAATACCTGGCCATGAGAGTCCATTGGTGTTGTGTCTTGGGAGAGCAGGAACTCCCACATAGCTCCCAGAGGAGCTTAGGACTCTGCAGGTTAACTGCAGGTGTACTCTGCAGGGAAATGACTTATGGACTGTATTTTGTTTGTTTTACTGTTATGCCAGCAAGGCTCTGTTTATTTTGCTGAACCCTGCCAAGGTTTATGCTATCCACAATAAACCAGCTGATGATCTTCTACCAGAACGGTTCCTGTGTCTACCTGGGAAAGCAGTTGAGTGTGTCAACCCCTCACATGAGGTGTATTGAGTGCGGGCAACATTCCAGGAACTCGCATCGAGGCTGAGGACAACTGCATGTCCTGGGTAAAATCTGACATTCAGAGTGAGACGTCCGGCAGCATGGAGGAGCTTATGAAACATCTCATCCAGGTACAGCAGCTACACCAGCTCGCCAGTCAACAACAGAATTTGGAGCAACAGGAGACAAATAATTTGTTAGCACATCAATTTCAACAATAGCTGCAGCAGCAGGAGGAGCTCATATGGCAAATGGAGCTCCTTGCAGGGTGGTGCGTGTAAGGCCGACGGACTCCTCTCCGTCTCCAGGGGATGATATGCACATCCGGAAAACGGGAAGATGAGCCATAGAGAAAATGACCCCGGGGGATGATGTTGAAGCCTTTTTGACTGTTTTCAAGTTGTGGCAGAGCGTGAGTGGCTACTGCCAGAGCAGTGGGCAGAGGTGCTGGCCACCTATTGGACTGGCGAACCCCAAAAGGCGTATTATGACCTAGTCCTCCAGGATGCCAAAGAGTATGGCAAATTAAAAATGGAAATTCTGGCAATCCTGGGAGAGACAATGTGGCGCCCCTGAGGGTCCATTCGCCACAGATGTACTGCACCTCATCCAAAGGTGTGGTGCCCCTCTCTCAGCTAAGGAAGGAGCACTACTCAGAACTCTAACACTCGCACCCAACACACACTAGTTCAGTCAGGGCACCTGGGCGTACCCCATGGGAGTAGGGCCTCATCTCAGGTTGGGTAAGAAAGGGTGTTGGGGTGTGGGTGGAGAAGGTAGAGAAAGGGGGAGGAGCTTAGAGAGCGGGAAGAACAGTGAATTGTGAGAAGGAAGTGAAAGTGAGCAGACGTGCTGACAAGGAGCTCCCTGTCAGAGGGAGCTAGGAAGAACAGAGAGAGGGAGTGAGAATCAGTCTGCTGTGGGGACTGAAAGAGCCAGGAGCTCGTCCCCAGACTACAGAGAAGGAAGAGAGAGAATTGAGAGAGGAGTCTGAAGGAAGCTCCCGGGAGAACAGAAGGGTTCCTAGGGGCACAGGAAGTGCAGAAGTCACCCGTGGGGCCCGATCCAGCAGTGGAGGGACCAGATCGCAGTAGGGAAACCGGCCCCCAAGACTAGTGGAGGACTTAAAGACTCAGCTAGCAAGCTGGAGGCTGAGGTATCTGTACGTGCCTCAGCCAAATCCACAATTAATCACCAAAAAGGCAGCCATATAGGAGCAAGGGTACTCAGAGGACAAGGTCCGTGGCTGCTGGTTTGGAACACTGATTGTGCAGGTGCTGGGCTGGAGGGAGGAAGCCAGCGCAGTGAGACGGCCAGGAGAGGAATATACTGAAGGGAGTTCTAGAAAGGTGTACCTTGATCTACCTGGGAGTTTGCTGGACCCCTCACCTGGAGGACAGGGCACCAAGCGGGCATCTGTGCACAAGTGAACTGTGAGTAAAATGTTGGAAACTGCACCCTGCTGTGTCCTCTGACTCATTCCTGCGCCACCGGTCCTGCACCATACTCACCACCAACATCACCTTTAATATCCTAACTGCCCTAGGACACAGCTCTACCCGTGGAAAGCTTAACCATCTTTGCTGCCCTATCATCATCCCAGAGGATCTGCATTGCAGCGTTTGTCCCCTGACTGAATACCACGGGTGGCGTCACGAACACTTTAGTACAAACTTTATTATCCCTTTTTCACTATCCCTTTTATTGGATGCCCAGGGCTACGGACTGGGTCACTGCTGCTGTGACACTGCCCCTTTAAGAAGCGGCCCAGTACCAAGTATCCCCACTGCCCTGGAAGGCGCTCCTACAATGTCTGTAAGGGCTTAGTGTTGGCATATGCAACAGATTGGGACTTATTATAAGTAAAAGGAGGACTTTATACTAACCAGACAGCAGATGGCGATAGTGTGTAATGTTATATGCTTGTTGTTGTTGTTGGTTGTTTTACCTTTGCTTCCTGTTTCGTTTTCTCCATGAACTGTGTGACACTGAATTGTATCTCATGTTTATCCAGTATTAAGTAAATACTGTTTACTCAAGATATCTTGCTGTCTGAAGCTTGCGTAAGTACAGTGCCGATGATAAGAAGATGCACTCTGCGACACTTAGTGAGTCCATCGCTGGGCGTATGCTGGCAAGAAACCCCCATGCTTCCAGATGTTTGATCTGTTGTACCTGGTTTAAAAGTAACTTCCACTCCAACCCAAATGGTTGAGAGTGTGGTGATGGACAGGTTCGTCCACTCCCTCCCCAAGTCAATACAGACTTGGGTAGCCCAGGGTGACCCCTGTAATGCAGACAACTTGGTTGGCCTGGTTGAGAGATACCAGGTTGTAGAGAAATCCCTTGGGAGGCCAGACCTCACTATTTACCTGTAGAGTTGAGCGACTTTGGTCGTATCGGGTTTCAGACCACCCGACTGAAACAAAATTTGAGTAGGACGAAACTGGTCTGACTAGGGCAAAAAAAGTCGGAGTTTCGTCCGAAACTCGACCCCAATGCACGTCAATGGGGAATAAAAGTTGGCATTGAGGGGATGAATGTCATCCCCTCAATGCCGACTTTTATTCCCCATTGACTTGCATTGGGGTTGGGTTTCAGACGAAACTCTGACTTTTTTTGCCGTAGTCAGACCAGCTTCGTCCGACTCAAATTTTGTTTCAGTCGGGTGGTCCAAAAGCCGAGCCAACCAAAGTCGCTCAACTCTACTTACCTGTACTGGGATACCCAATAGGGGGCGGGATCACCCCAGAGGGTGGCCAGAACCACAAATGGAGTGCATCCCAATCCTGCTGAAGGGACCCCTAAGGCTGTTGTGAAGAATGTGTTCTGTTGGCGGTGTCAAAATCCTGGACACAGCCACCTGGTGTCATATGTCCCCTGAACCCATGGACTGCAGCATAGGCAAGCGCTGCTCCTAATATGCCTATCTGGCCTGCAGTGTGGACTGTCAACCCAGTGAGGGTCCCTAGTTGTGTGCCGTGTCCATCAATGGAGTAAGGATTTTGGGACTGTTGGAATCTGGAAGTCTAGTGACCCTAATCAGCGCTGCACTGCCCCGCCAGTTAATCCCTAACAAGTTTGTGGGCATCCGCTGCATACACGGAGACACCAAGGACTACCCTGTAGCCAGAGTAACCATGGGAACAGATTGTGGTGATAATTCCCATAAAATTGTGGTAGTAAAATACTTAATTCATCCTGTCATACTGGGGTGGGATTTTGCTCTGTTTTGGAACTTGTGGCAAAAGGGGGCTATACAGAGTGTCCCGGTCAAAAGCCAGGCCCCTCTGAAGGCGACTCTGTCAAAATCGGAGGTGAAAGAGTTTCTCCTTTGTGTCTTTTCTGGAGAGGAGGATGACATGGTCACAGAGGAACCCAGCTTCCCTAACTTAGAGATGCCCGAAGAGAACTTTGTAACTGCTCAATTTCAGGATCTTACATTGAAGAGGGCATTTGAGAATGTGTCTGTATGTAACGGGGTAGCTTAAGAGCCAAGTGCTGACACCAGGTTCCCTTACTTTGCAGTACATGGTAAGTTATTGTATCAGGTGACCAAACTGAGGGGAGGAGAGATAGTAGAGCAGTTATTAGTTCCAGGACCCTACCGGCAGAGGGTTATAGATATGGTCCATTCAAATGTTTTGGGTGGACATCTGGGGGTGGAGAAAACTCAAGAGAGTGTGTACCAGAAGTTCTATTGGCCAGGGTGTTACCGAGAGATCCTGAATTATTGTAGGTCCTGCCCCACCTGTCGGATAACTGCTTCTACTTCTCACTTCTAAAGCCCTTTTGTTCCCTTACCTGTAATAGAAATCCCCTTCGAGAGGGTTGCTATGGACCTGGTAGGTCACCTCGTTAAATTAACACGCGGCCATCAGTACATCTTGGGTCCAGTACCCGGAAGCAGTGTCACTGAGGAACGCTTCTGCTAAGTGTATTGCACAGGACCTTGTCCATATCTTTTCCAGGACTGGTTTGCCCAAGAAGATTTTGACAGACCAGAGGACCCCGTTTATGATCAAAGTGATGCGGGAGCTGTGAGGAGTCCTCCAGATCGCCCAGCTACGAACCTCCGTTTACCATCCGCAGACCGATGGGCTGGTGGAGCGCTTCAACAAATCCTTGAAAGCCATGCTCAAGAGGGTTGTTGAGAAAGTCCCAGTCCTGACCGTCCATCTGCTCCCTTTACTGTTCTTTTCTATCAGAGAAGTCCCACAGGCCTCCACTTGCTTCTCGCTGTTCGAGCTCCTGTATGGCCGACATCCATGAGGGCTACTGGATATCGCCAAGGAAACCTGGGAAGCCGAGGTCATTGAGCATGTCGCCCAGCTGCAAGAAAGGATGGCACATGTAATGTCTATCATACGGGAACATCTTCTCCAGGCACAGGAGGCCCAAGTTAGGAAATACAACTGATCAGCGAAGCTAAGGCAATTCCAGCCCAGGGACCGCGTGATAGTACTTATCCCTACAGTGGAGAGTAAATTCTTGGCGAAGTGGCAAGGCCCGTATGAGATAGTGGAAAAACTCGGGGATGTGAATTACAAGGTACACCAGCCCGGTCACAGGAAGCTGCACCAGGTATGCCATGTGAACCTACTCAAATCTTGGCGGGACCCTGAACCGCTGGAACCTCTTTGCTTGGGGGCCAGTCCCGAAGCCAAGATCAAGGAAGTTGTGATTGTCGAGAAGCTAAAGCCGGCCCAGAAGCAACAATGTCGAGAACTGGTGCAGCAGAACCGTGACCTGTTCTCAGAGTTGACAGGGCATACACAGGTCGTGGAACACTATGTGCTCATAGAACTGCATGTAAAGGTAATCTTCAATCCCTACAGAATCCCCAAAGCATGCTAGGAGATAATCTCCAAGGAGGTGAAGAGAATGCTGGACCTCGGGGTAATAGAGGAATCAAGAAGTGGCTGGTCAAGTCCCATCGTCCTCGTACAAAAGCTCAATAGCAATTGTTGGTTTTGTAACGACTACCGCAAGCTCAATGAGGTGTCCCGTTTTGATGCGTAACCGATGCCCCGTGTGAATGAACTCACCCATCCCTGTATACTGTGAGCCCTTGCGGGCAGGGTCCTCTCTCCTTCTGTACTTGTGTGTGCCTTGTATTGCTCATGTTTACTGTACTTGTCTATATTTGCCCCTCTTCACATGTAAAGCGCCATGGAATAAATGGCGTTATAAAATGTATAATAATAATAGTAATTGAGCGACTGGGACCCGCAAGGTACATCTCACCCTCGACCTGATGATTGGGTACTGACAGATCCCCATATACCAGAGCACCAAGGAGAAGACAGCCTTCTCAACGTGTTCTCAGTGCACCAGGATGCCCTTCGAACTGCAGGGGGACACAGCTACCTTCGAGAGGGTGATGGATCGAATCTTGGCTCCACATAAGAAATATGCTGCAGCCTACTTGGTTAACATTGTCATCTTTAGCACTGACTCGAGTTCTCACCTGCACAAGGTACAGGCCGATTCATCATAGATCCTAAGATGTGTGCCATAGGGAAGGAAGAGGCCAGGTACTAAGGCTACATCATCGGGAAGGCGAAATCAAACACCAGTTGAATAAAATGGAGGCAATTCGGGAGTGGCTGCAACCGCTCTCCAAGAAGCAAGTGAGGGCATTTATTGGGATTGTGGGGTATTACCAGTGTTTTCTCCCTAACTTTGCCATAATTGCCGAACGGTTAACAGATCTCCTTGTGTGAACCAAGTTAACGATGGTGAAATGGATTCCTGACACAGAGATGGCATTTCAAGAGCTGAAGCAGGCTCTGTGCAAGCATCCGGCTCTGGTCACACCAGACTTTAGCAAGGAATTCTTGGTCCAAACCGATGCTTCAGAGGTTGAGTTGGGAGCAGTGCTTTCACAGGAAATCAATGGAGAAGAGCATCCCATCCTGTATCTGAGCCGGAAACTCTCATCTTGTGAAAAGAACTATGCAATAGTGGAAAAGAATGCTTAGCCATAAAGTGGGCCATCGACACCCTGAAATACTACCTGCTAGGCCGTAGGTTTAAACTAGTGTCGGACCATACCCCTCTGAGATGGTTGAGAGAAAAGAATGGTAAGAACGGCAGGGCAACTAGGTGGTTCTTAGCCCTTCAAGACTTCATGTTCCACGTAGAGCATAAGCCAGGGAAGCTACATGGTAATGCGGATGCTCTCTCCCGAATTCCCTGTTTAGTGTCTGAAGGTGTCAAAACTCCAGGTTTTGGGCAGAGGGGGGGAATATGTGACAGGGTCACTGGCATAGTGTATGAAGGGAGATATGTGTCACTGTGCATATTGGAATCAGTGATGTAAAACCAGAATAATTTTCTTCCAGCACGCTATGTGTTGAGAGGGTTGTCATGTTATGGGCTGGTTTTAGTGGATCTCCATAGAGCGTGTGGGAGGGAGTCCACCGTATCTCCACCTGCAGTGTCCTGGCAGGACCTTTGTGATGTCAAGGTCATGTGATCATCACATGGTGTGTTAAATACCTGGACACGAGAGTCAGTGTGTGTCTTGTCTTGGGAGAGCAGGAACTCTCACATAGCTCCCGGAGGAGCTAAGGACTGTGCGGGTGTTAGAATATATTCAGTTTGACCATCTGCCATCTTGTTGGGCTTGTTGTTGGTCAGGTGATTGTATCACAATTTATTACCCTGCACATGCCTCCCAGTCCTTGCTGGACATCAGTGTTAATCCGCTTGAGTTCTGGCTAGGAGCCTTATTAGCTTTGTGCTACTCTTTGTGCAGTTCTGGGAACTCTAGTTCTGCTTGCATAGTCTTTTTGTTTTTTTTCTTTTGTTTCTGCAGCTTCCTCTATTTCCCTGCTAGGAGGTTACCAGTGTTTTGTTCCCAGTCCCTAGATCTTTCAGGGATCCCCTTCCCCCACCTTCAGGTCTTCGCTTGAGTCTAGACTAGGATCGTCGGTGGGTCTATTCACAAGGAATAGGTCGCCCGCTCCATCGTAGGGATCGAGTCTAGACCTAGTGCAGGGTCAGATTCCCCCCGTGCTATTCCTGAGTTGCAGACCCATAACAGCAGGTTAACTGCAGGGAAACCCTGCAGGGAATGGACTGTTATGGACTGTGTTTTGTTTGTTTTACCTTTATGTCAGCAAGGCTCTGTTTATTTTGCTGAACCCTGCCAAGGTTTATGCTATCCACAATAAACCAGAAGGTGATCATCTACCAGAATGGTTCCTGTGTCTACCTGGGAAAGCAGCTGACTGTGTCAACTCCTCACATTAGTATAGAACTTTTTAACATTTCCATAAAAATATATTGATTACTGTGCTGTATTGTTCTATCTCCTTTATTGTGTGATCTGTCAGTCACTGTCACCGCCATTACACAGAACATAGCAGAGACACATTTGCAAGATTATCTCAGCACAGTAACATTTTATTTAAACACATCAAATTGTGGAACTTATTAATATTCAAAGATCTATTGAGTAAAATGAACTTTTGTACAAAAGGCACCATTAATCAAACAACACCATGAAGACCAAGGAGATCTCCAAGCAAGTCAGGGAAAAAGTTGTAAAGAAGTACAAGTCAGGTTGGGCTATAAAAAAAAAACAAAAAAAACAAATATCCCAGTCTCTGATGATCCCCTGGAGGACCAGCAAATCCATTATCATCAAATGGAAAGAACATGGCACCACAACAAACCTGCTAAGAGAGGTTGGCCCACCAAAACTCTCAAAACTCTTAGCCCAGGCAAGGAGGGCATTAATCAGAGAGACAGCAGACCAAAAGTAACCCTGAAGGAGTTGCAGAGTTCCCAAGCATAGACTGGAGTATCTGTCCATATGACCACAATAAGCCATACATTCCATAGAGTTGGCCTTTATGGAAGAGTATGCAAATGTATGGAGGAAATTGCTGTGATCAGATGAGACCAAAATTGAACTTTTCGGCCACCATGGTAAACTTTATGTCTGGTGCCAAAGAAACACAGCTCATCACCCCAAGAACACCATACCCACAGTGAAACATGGTGGTGGAAGCAGCATGCTTTGGGGATGTTTTTTTGGAAGTAGGGACAGTGAAACGGGTCCAAGTCGAGGGGAATATGGATGGTGTAAAATACAGTGAAATTCTTGAGCAAAACATGATTCAATCTGTCAGTGATTTGAGACTGGGACTGAGATTCATCTTCCAAAAACAATGACCGAAAGCACACTGCTAAAGCAACACTAGAGTGGTTTAAAGGGAAAGGTTTAAACGTTTTGGAGTGGCGTGGTCAAAGCCCAGACCTTAATCCAATTGAGAATCTGTGGTCAGACTTGAAAATTGCTGTTCACCAGAGGAAACCATCTAACTTGAAGGAGCTGGAGTAGTTTTGCCTTGAGGAATGGGCAAGAATCCCAGTGTCAAGATGTGGAAAGCTCATAGAAACTCTTCCAAAGCAACTTGCAGCTGTAATTGCCGCAAAATGAGGCTCTACAAAGTACTGACTTTAGGGGAGTGTATAGTAATGCACACTGAAGTTTTCAGTTATTTTGCCCTATTTGTTGTTTGCTTCACAATAAAAAGAAAAGCAAATGTTCACAGTTGTAGGCATGTTCTTTACATGAACTGATGCAAACCTTAAAAAACCAGTTAAATTCCAGACAGTAAGGTAGCAAAACAAGGAGGGTGAGTGCTTTCGCAATACACAGTATTGGAATCATCATATTATATGGCACTGTCTACTTACAATTGCTCATTTTGCCTTTCTACCCAGTTAATTATTCTCTTTTCCATTAGGTCTGTAACATCACATGATTAAAAACTGACTAGTTGAATCCTTCTAAATTCTATGTAGAAACAGAAGGTCAAAGTTCCCTGTCATGAGTCACTGAAAAAGTCCTTTGCAGGGGGGAGGAGTGAAGCTGCAGGGTCAGTAGTTGAAGAAGGGAATGATAAATGCAGGGACAAGAGACTTCCTGTTTCTACATAGAGCAGAGAAAAAATTAGAACTTGCTGGGTAGAAGGCAAAATCAGAAATTGTAAGTACACAGTGCTATATAATATGATTGCAATACATTAAGAAGATAAAAACTCTGATGGAAGTGCTTCTTTAAATGTTTATGTCTACATATTACCAAATAACGTTATCAAATAATATTATCAAAGAGCATTGATATTTGTGACTACAGCTGAAGAACCATAAGGTTTGTTTATCTGCACTCATTGTAAGACGTTGACAGTTTGTTTGTTAACATAGTAAAACCATTACATATTCAATAGAGACTTAGGTCCTGGGCAGTGGTGGTCATGCACTGAACAGGAGCTGGTATAGGAAATGACTAACATCTGCACTCAATCAATAGTTACATTTTCAGTTCATATTCAGTTTCTGCCCATAGTCTCATGCAGTAACTATAACCCTTTTAAAATATGTAATAATATTTTTTTTCAATATGCCAATAAAACAATAAGTGGTGCACACCAAAGGAAACACTGAATTTGAGAGTAACGCTAACCACACCAAGATAAGGATATACAAAATATATTTCAGAAACACACAACGCATTTTGGAGCTGAATCGGCTCCAAAACACGTTCCATATTTTATAGTAAATCTATATCTTTCATATCGTCATCCTGGCGTGGGTAGCGCTTCTTTAAAAACATTTTCGGAGCGGCACTAGCTCCTTCCTGGTGAAGAAGCTAGTCCGGTTTCAAAATACATTGTTTTTCTCATCCAATATATTTTTATATCCTTATCTTGGTGTGACATCACTACTTTCAAAACACTTTAAAAACAAACAACGTGTTTCGGAGCTGGACAAGCTCATTAATAAAGATGAAGCTAGTCAAGCTCCAAAACGCATTGTATGTTTTTATGGGAAATATATTTTTCATATCCTTATCCTGTCGTGTGTAGCACAACTTTCATATTATGCTATTTCTGATGCAGTGAATTGAACATAGTCTGATTCAGCAGGGGGAAGTATAGCTCTGAGACCGATGATACACATATTCTTCAGCGTTGTGGCTGACATATACACAAGTGCCTGAGCCCCCAGCAAACTTGGGGTGAGGGTCCCAATCACAGGCGCTGGCACCGGCGCCCCCATAGCGTGCCGGTATCCCCGACAGCGAATGTGCCCCCTAAACCTGCTCAGGGCCCCGGCACTTGCCCAGGTGCGCCGAGTGCTGACGACGTCCTTGTATGCCATGAATAACTTTGTTTCGTTTAACATATTAAATAATACAGCCTTCAATTTTCATAAATAATCATCGAGTAAAAATTTTAATAAATATATCTTTTTTTTAAATTTTTCTACAGAAAATGTAAACTCTGCTATAAAAAGTAACTTGGCACACATGAGTTAGGAAGTCACATTGACCGTCTCCAACATCTTAGAACAACATCCAAGTTTTCCTGAAATCGTACGGACTCTCGTTCATGCAAAGCTTGTATGAGATGCAATGCCGAGTTTCTGTTCTTTGCCTACGGAATCCGTGGTGCCAAATTCATCCTTTGTGTCTGCATAGATGTATTGCTCCAATGTAGAAGGTCACGGTTTAATTTTCCACAGCTAGGGAAAGACAGGTGGGGAAAAAAAGCAATTTAGCCAATACAGCTGTATGAGCTGGTAATAACACAATTCTACAATGTGACACAAGACTGAAAATATCTTGGTTAAAACGTGGAAATGTGTTAAAATGTATTTTCCCTTAGGAAAATGGGTCAAGTTTCAACATGAAACAGCAACAGTATCATATATACTACTAATCTCATAGGACTTTCTTAGAGAGGACCTATTCACTATCCTGACTTGTATGTTTGACTAAATGCTTTTATTCTTGATTAACAAACTATTTTTTTTCTTCTATTCAAACTTGTGTGATTTCTCACCTATTCTTTCTGGAAATCCTTGATACAGGTGGTTTTTTTAAAAAAAAAAAATACTAGAACTAGGAGATTTGAGTCCTGCCTGATGAATCCTACACACATCTGCTTTAGTCCTCATTCAGACGTACCTGTCACACGTATGTGTTCTATCAATTTTTTTTCACAGATGGAATACGTACCCATTATAGTCTATGGACACGCTTATAAGTCCATTTTTTTGCAGACCAAATAAAAAAAAACACGGATGAAAAAAAATATTATATATATATTTTTTCTTATAAACTAAAAAAGAAACCTAGAGGTCTGTATACCGCCTTAAGAGTATATACGTTACAGTGAATCTGTCAGGATCAATACCTCTAAGCCGTCAGAAGAAACATGCAGGTCAATAAAAGTTTAAGAAAAACGATATTTGATATTTGTGATCCTATATCTTACTTCAATGAAATCAATGTTTTTCTTAATAAGTAAATGGTCTGTTAAGATCTATGGGCCGGACATAGATCTCCCTGAGAATCT
>VIAB01010170.1:19518-37004 GCA_009801035.1 Oophaga pumilio | reverse complement strand
TTGTGGAACATTAGTATATGGGAGGGGAAAAACTTTTCAAGATGAGTGGCGACCATGGCGGCCATTTTGAAATCATCCAATTTGGATTCAACCTTATTTTTTTCAATGGGAGGAGGGTCAAACTTCATGAGAATTTCACAAGGAAAACAATGGAGTGCTTGTTTTTAACGTAACTTTATTCTTTCATGAGTTATTTACAAGTTTATGACCACTTATAAAATGTGTTCAAAGTGCTGCCCATTGTGTTGGATTGTCAATGCAACCCTCTTTTCCCACTCTTGACACACTGGTAGCAACACCGCAGAAGAAATGCTAGGACAGACTTCCAGTGTCCGTTGTTTCAGATGCTGCACATCTCGTATCTGAAGGCAATTGTCTATGCTGTGAAGATGCCACCATGGACTCTGGAAATATATTCTGTGAAGTGACAAATCACCCTTCTTTACCTGGTATATGAAGGTCAAGTCTGGGTTTGATGAATGCCAGATGATTGTTACCTGCCTGAGTCGATTGTACAAATTGTAAAGTTTGGTGGAAGAGGGATAATGCTACCAGTTTATTTTTAGGGGATAATATAAACCACTTAGTTTCAGTAAAGGGAAAGCTGCCAACTTTGTTGGAATATAAGGAAGGTCCTATTCAGTTCCATCATGACTATGCCCTAGTGAACAAAACAAGGTCAATAAAGGCATGGTTGAGTTAGTTTGGCATAGAAATGCTTGATGGTCCACACAGAGGCCTGACTATAACCTTATCGAATACTTTTGGATTAACTAAAACTGAAATTATGTCTTACCTATTGCATTATTTCTGTGCTGTGTTGTGTGTAAATATGTGATTCTTCAGATTTTGTATTAGTCTTCGCCTGATGAAGAGACCTGAGTAGTCTCGAAAGCTTGCAATTTGTTACCATCTTTTCAGTTAGCCATTAAAAGGTATCAACCACTGAGGACACTCAACTCTAAATATTTTTTTGATCTCACATATGCTCTTCTGGTTGAATGGGCAAAAATTCCCACAGACAGTCCAAACCATACAGGATGGAAGCTGTTAAGCATACAAATGCTAGACCACCTTCATAGAAATGTCAATGGATTTAGAATGGGATGTCATAAAGGCTCTTCTAATATTTTAGTCCATATAATATATATGAATTTGAGAATGTAGCATGAAAGATATAATCTTTAAATGTATATAAGAATCATGATTTCTATTAATTTTCTTCTTATTCTTGCCCTTCCGTTCTTCAGTGTAATGGGTAAGTAAGATACCTTGGTTTTGGGATATTGGGTAGCTGTATTTATTTGTACGCCATCTTCCTCTTGAACCTCATCCTCTTGTACTGGTGAAAGACTTCAGCTTGCAAGGAACAGCAGTGCATTTAATCATTGTAAGCAAATGGAAGAAAAGTAGGGATGCTGTGCATGAGTTGTAATATACTGCATAATAGAGACAAGATTTTAACTGTTACAAGGGGAACCAGAGGTTTTATCCTCTAATGATGATTTACTGTCTCTGACTACAAACATATGCAGGACGGATGTTAGGGAGGAGTGAGGTTGCAAACTTGGTAATTGCCCAAAATGGCCCCCAGTAAGACCCAACAGGGCTAGCCAGTGTGAGGCTGTGGCTGCCTGATTTTACAAACTAGAAACTGCACTGATAATGCCATACCTGCATTATCCGTGTCATCTCAGAAATTGAACATGTAGACGGATCTCTTGTAACATCATGGTCATGTGATTAAAATTCCCATGACCCAGCAGGAGTATGGAGGAACAGAAGAGGAGGAGAGAGCCCCGTAATTCCTCCACACTGTGTGTATGTGTATAGCATACATTGTGTGTGTCACAAGCACATTTAAAAATGCCTGGAGCACTGATGATCTTTCGTAGATGTAAACATGTCGGTAATTGCCCAACGAATGAGCAAACCGCTCATCATTCATTGGGTGTTTGATTGTTTATGCTGAAATAAAAATCATCCTCCTTAGTTCATTGTCTGGTGGATGCTAATAACATGGTCTGTATCAGAGACATATTAGTGATCATTCTGTCCCCATCATTCTTCATCAGCCTGTGTAAAGAGGCAGGTAAGCAAGTGCCAAACGACCTGCATATGATCAATTAGCGCTTGTTTAACATTCTGAAATGTTGGGTAATAATTATGTGACCGCAAGTATACGATATGTATACTCCCAGCCACATTAGACATGCATGGCCTTGCTCAATGCAAGTGTATGCAGCAAGACCGAAAACAGTCTAGTCAGAATGTGGCCGTGAGTATGCATTTCACACACTTGCGATCACATGACTACCTCCCCCATCGTTTCCACAAGAGAATACTCAATGCACGCGGTGTGCATGATGTTAGGATTCACAAGTCTGTAGTAACAGTGTGACTGCAGACTTGTAGTTTAAGACTAACCCCTTTAAGAGAGAAACAAAAACTAATGAAGGCCACTGGAAAAAAAACAATCCATTGACGATTACTCAGCTCTAACAAGGCAGAAACAATTGCTGTTTCCCACCAATACATGACATGATTATATTTTCGGTATACATACCTTGATAAGTTTGGAAGACAATTTTAGGACATTATTCACAATACAGAGCTGTTCCTTCTTGTTTGGCTTCTTTTCCATTTTGAGATATAGGTTGATCTTCAGATGAAAAAAATGATATAACAAGACTTAAAAATAGTTATTATTAATAATACACGTCAACAATTAACCACTAGAATAATAAAGGTTTTAATGGACAAAATGTCAGAGTTTTACTTTTACAGTGCGGGAGTTTTATTTTTGTGGCAGACAAGTCACTTCAAAGTTGCCC
Organism: Oophaga pumilio; assembly: GCA_009801035.1. NCBI lineage: Eukaryota > Metazoa > Chordata > Amphibia > Anura > Dendrobatidae > Oophaga > Oophaga pumilio. The sequence goes on along the minus strand of VIAB01010170.1, from coordinate 34,170 downwards.
ATGTCATTTTTGTGTTGGAAGATCACATTGAGAAGTGTCTGGGATCAACGACTGTCAATTCATTTTAATGTCAAATAACAGGACATTTTCCACATCTCCAAAACTGTTACAAAAAAAAGAAAACCCCCAATGACCATGTGGGCACTGAAGATGGCAGCTCTGGATATACACTGTATAATAACATTATGAATCTGATACATTATGCCCAAAATAAGATTTTTATTGTGTTTTTTTTATGACTTTAGCTCAGACTTCATCAGTGTAGAATATAATACTGCTGCTTTGCTACAGATGAAATCTTATAGAAACAATAAAAAGTTATGCAGAACTCTTTTTTTTATTAATCCATTGAGGTTTAGAGGATTGCAAACGACACAAAACTGTTTTCTATTTGCCAAAGTGTATTTTGCTATCTAAATATAATCATGGTTCCCCTCAAACAGAATTCTCAGCATCACTCCTCAACATTGAAATTACAACGCCATGAAGGAGAAGTTCTGGAATGATGAAAATCATGGGAACGACAGACATGTTATCTATATGAAAATGATGAAAAAATGGAAACAAAATTTTCAAACCATCTCAATTTATTCAGCATCAAGTATGAGATCAAGTGCAGAAATCCCCGCACTTGGCTGCTACCAATGAGGTTATTAATGGATTTCTGAGGAATGCACTTGGGAAAATCATCAAAATCACTGCTGGCATTTGTAATTGTTGATCAATGACATCCCAGATGTGTGCAATGGGAGACAAGTGCGGAGACACTGCTGGTCATGGTAACATGTTCAGGCCATGCAGGCTGCTCAAAACAGCACAAGCAACAAGTGGCCTTGGCATTCTTGTGTTGAAAAATAGCTACTTTGACTCTTTGGAGAAATGCCTGTACCATTGCTTCCACGATTGATCCGTTCTGTATTGCAATTGAAATTGGACATGATATACCAAGACTAAGGCATCAAACAGCGCCTTAAAGGCTCTGAAAAGCTGTCATGGTGCAGAGCAAGATGGTGTCCATACTTAAAGCGAACCTGTCGCCAGGTTTGGCCGACATGAGTTACGGCCACCGCCTTTCAGGGCTTATCTACAGCATTGTACAATGCTGTAGATAAGCCCCTGATCCAACCTGCAACAGAAGAAAAATAACTTTAATTATAGTCACCTGCAAGGCGGTCCAGTCCGATGGGTGTCGCAGGTCCTGGTCCGCTGCCTCCCATCTTCTTGCGATGCCACCCTCCTGCTTGCTTCATGGCTACGTGGCATTGTGCTCTTTTGCAGGCGTACTTATCTGCCCTGTTGAGGGCAGAGAAAATTCCTGCAGTGTGCAGGCGCTGGGCCTCCCTGACCTTTCCCGGCGCCTGCTCACTGCAGTACTTTGGTCTGCCCTCAACACGGCAGATAAGTACGCCTGTGCAGGAGTGAAATGCCTGGGAGCCTGTGTGGATGACGCAGGGACGCATCATCCACATGAAGCAAGCAGGAGGGCGGCGATCAAAAGGAGATGGGAAAAAAGAAGAGCAACACCCATCAGACCGGACCACCCCGCAGGTGAGTATAAAAAAAGTTAATTTTCTTCTATTGCAAGTCGGATCTACAGCCAGGGCCGCCATCAGGGCATTATTGCCCTTACTACTGTATGGGGCCTGGTGATTAGAAGCAAAAAAGGGGGGCCCGAACATGCTGGCAGCCCGGTCCCCCCCTCTCTTTGCTTCTCCTCATTGGGCCCCTGGACATTTTGTTCAAGCCTTCCGAACGCCCAATGCATAACAACACTGTGGTGTTTTAAAGATAGAACTACAGTGTTATTAATGCATACGGCAAACGGAAACGGGCACTGTACCTTTAAGCTGCGGCAGATTTGGGTGCATCATGGTCCTGACATCACACGCTGCTCCATTTCCTCATTACGGAGCACAGCAACGTGCGGTGTGCCATGTGGGGCCGGACGGTGAACGAGCAGGCGCAGGTAACGGGCGTACACGATGAGCAGGCGGAGGCGGCAGGTGGACTGGACAAGCAGGTGGAGGCAGCAGGTGGACCAGACAAGCAGGCGAAGGTGGCGGGCAGACCGGATGAGGAGGCAGTGGGCGGACGAGCAGGGTGAGTCTCTCCGGTAAGAAGAGGCTTCAGGTGGCTCACCATGGCTGCGTCTGGACTGGCAGCGTATAGCTGATGACGTATGACGAGTGGTGACTGAGGGCCCTGTTGGACACCTGTTGGAGGAGGCTAGTGGGGAGTGGGGGCCCGCTTTCAACAGGGCCCAGGGGGAGGCTAGTAGTGACTGGGGGCCCTCAATCAACTGTGCCCAGGGGGAGGCTAGTGGGAACTGGGGGCCTGCTTCCAACAGGGCCCAGGGCCCTGTTGAATGTGAGCCCCCAGTCACCACTAGCCTCCTCCTGGGCCAGGGGGAGGCTAATAGTGATGGGGGCCCACATCCAACAGGGCCCAGGGGAGGCAAGTGGGGACTGGGGACCCAAGTCCAACTGTGCCCAGGGGGAGGCTAGTGGTGACTAGGGGCCCACGTTCAACTGTGCCCAGGGGAGGCTAGTGGGGACTGGTGGCCATCGTTCAACAGTGCCCAGGGGGAGGCTAGTGGGGACTGGAGGCCCTCATCCAACAGTGTCCAGGGGGAGGCTAGTGGGGACTGGAAACCGCGTGACCGTCCAACAGGGCAAAGGGGGAGGCTAGTGGGGACTGGGGCCAGGTTTAATTGTGCCCAGGGGGAGGCTAGTGGGAACAGGGGGCCCTTGTCCAACACTGCTCAGGGGGAGGCTAGTGAGGACTGAAGGGGCTGTATCCAACAGGGTCCACTAGCCTCCCCCTGGGCACTGTTGGATGAGGGCCCCCAGTCCCCAGTAGCTTCCCCTGGGCACAGTTGGATGCGGCCCCCAGTCTCCACAAGCCTCCCCTGGACCCTGTTGGACACGGCCTCCAGTCCACACTAGCCTCCCCCTGGTCCCTGTTGGACACGGGCCCCCAGTCACCACTAGCCTCCCCCTGGACCCTGTTGAACGCATCCCCCAGTCCCCACTAGCCACCCCCTGGGCCCTGATGGACGCGGGCCCCCAGTCATCACTAGCCTCCTCTGGGCCCTGTGATTGGTGAGGGCATGGTGCAGAAGTGGAGTTTCTCCAAGAAAGGGCAGAGGGACTATGGAAGGTTTGCGTGGTGGAGTTGGAGCTTGGGTGGAGGCGGAATGGGGGGTGGAGCCTGTGCAGAGTCTCAAGGGGGCCCCGAAATTCCTAGTGACAGCCCTGTCTACAGCATTATAGAATGCTGTAGATAAGCCCTGAAAGGTGATGGCCGTAACTTGTATCAGGCAAACCTGGTGACAGGTTCCTTTTAATTCTGAATAAATTGAGATGTTTTAAAAATGTAGTTTCCATTTCTTCATCATTTGCATGTCATTAACATGTCCATCTATCTTGTGATTTCCATAGCTCCTGGATTATTACTTTTTAGTGTTGCAAGATCAGCATTGAGGAGTACATTTTCTGTTAGTCTGTTAAGTATACTGCTGCTAGAGTAGTTTTATACTTGGTGCGAGGATAATCGTCCACATGATTTGTGTATTAGGCTTTATAGACAAGTTGGGTTAACATCTGTGTTGCTAAACGACTGTTGATTGGCTACATATTTTCAGATCAGGAGTTTTTTAATAGCTTGTTTACATCAGGAGCCCACATTTCACATTGTTCTCGTCAGCACGTTCTGTTTACACATCGCAATGTGTTGCTGAGAAGAATGATTTCTTTACCCAAGCTAAAAGATCATTTTGCCTGATGAAGTAGCGTTTTGCTTGCTCAGTGGGTGATTGGCAGCCTGTTTTCACTTGCCGATTATTGTTCCTCATAACAATGCACCTTACGAATATGTAAGTGTAAATGCACCTTACGAATATAAAATCGATTTAAAATATACATAAATACTCAAAAATGTAATTTTAAGCTTATAAATAAATAAATAAAAAAGTTCCTTTGCCTGTCTGAATGCTCACATGAAGATGGCACTATAGCTCATAAATATATATATTTTATTATCATTATCTCTTCCAGCTCTGTGCTGCACTGTTGTTTTGATGCTATTACAGATAGTTATTAGCCAGAATACAAATGTAAAAGAATACAAAGTGAAATAAAGAGTATTCACCTATGAGTATAGGCAGGAGCATACATAGAAATCATGAAACCTCATAGTCTAAAAGTCCTAATTGGGCCCTCACCCCACAAAGTAAAATATTCAGAAGAATAGATGGGTCAAAGAGCATAGGTGTAGAAACATGTATTGCAGCAAAAACGAAGTACTTGAAGTACTGAAAGTCCCTTTGTGTTATCACCCACTATGATACTCCTTTCATGACCCCCATTGACTATGATGCTCACAAAAAAATCCACACACAGTAGTACAATTGAAATCTCCTACACAATTTTCCCACCCAATAGCCCCCAGAAGCACAGTATGATGACCCCCGGAAGTGCCTTCAGCAAAGTGTGATACCCCAAACACAGCATATTGCTGGCAGTGTGTCACCTACAGAGTACAGTGTCCCCACAGTGCCTTCAACACAATATGATGTCCACACCATGACCAATCAACACAGTATAATACCCTGCACAGCCTCAACAAAGTATGATGACCCTAAAGTTCCACCACACAATATAATGTCCCATAATTCCCACGCACAGTATAATGGCCCTGACAGCCCCCCATACAGTTTGATGGCCATCACAGAACGCACACAATATGATACTCCAACAGTATATCCGCCCAAAGTATGATGCCCCCATACAACAAGATGTCATTTACACAGTATGATAGTTATCTCACATATAGTATCTCTAAAGTTCTCTTACACGCTATGAGACCCCCACCCACAATGTCATTGCCCACACAGCCAGTCCCCTCCTACACACAGTGTAATGTCCTCATAGTTCCCAATACATTATACGATTGCAACACAGTATTCTGTCCCCACAGCTATCCTCAGAGCATCATGGCGCTCAAATCATTGCCATCTCGCCTCACACACAGTATGATGTCCACAGATTATGAGACTCTCACACAATGGTCCCACGGTTCCGAACATGGCCATCACACACACAGTATGATGACTTCATATCCTCCCCACACAGTACCACGGCCTTCACAGCCCAAACAAAGTAAGATGCACCCACAGCTCCCCACACAATATCATGCCTCCCATAGCTCCCAAACATAGTATCGTGGCCTTCACACACAGTATGATATCCCCATAGTTCACCCAAACAATATGATATTCTCACACAGTATGATGATGGCCACACAGCCCCACACACATCATTGCCCTCACTGCACCCACACACAATATGATGCACACACAGAGTTTCCTGTTGTGAACGTTTTGGAGATGACTTCGGAGCTGAGGCTCCCTCTGGTGGTTGCTGAGGGTATTGAACCTATCTTGAATACCAAGAGTCCTACACCCGCAGATAACGAGTGGGTGTCAGATGGTACTGACTGGCCTGATATAAGTGAGCTGATCTCCCATGATCCTCGCCGGTGATCAATTGTGCTTCCTGGTTTAGTTTGGTTTTCAGCTTGCTTTCCTGCTGTCTCCTGCTTGTGTTCAGATAAGTCTCTTTCAGTTTTTTTTACTGTGGTTTGAATTCCTTGCTTTTTGCCGCATTGCTTTTTGTCTTCAGCCGGGTCCCCTATGGGGGGCTTTGGCTGGTCTCCATTCGTTTTTTGTATTTGTTCATTTGCTCAGTTCTTGTGATATTTTTCTGCTGGGTAGCTACGTGTCCACACCAGAGATCTGATATAGGTGGTTGAGACCGTCTGGTCTCAGTGTTTTTGGATTCAGAAGTGTTGGAGTTTTTCCTAGGGTTTTTCTGGGTTGCAGAAAGTATTCTCTCCTGTGCTGTCCTATCTAGACAGTTTTGGGCCCCAGCGTTTGCTCAATCTATTTTCTGTCTGTGTTCGTATTTTCATCTTGTCTAACCGCCATTATATGTTTGGGGGCTTCCTACTCTTTTGGGGTCTACTCCGGGGCAGTTAGCTTTCCTCTTTCCATCTTCAGGGATAGCTATCTCTCCGGCTGTGCCGAGGCGCATAGGACCACCGTAGGTACGCTCCATGGCTGCTTCTAGTTGTGCAGTTAGTTTAGGGGTCTGCAACCTATTAGTTTCCGAACTCTCTGGTGTTAGGCTGCCTATGCGGTTTTTTGCTCCTGCCTCCTCAGCTACCATAACAACAGTTTCCACTCACAAGTACTGACAGCATTAACACAAAAAACTACTTGCCTAGCCAGATTCCACTAATACGCTGCTGTGCTCTGTGGAGCGTGTGGTCTGATGCTCCTCGCAGCATTTGCAATCTAGTAGTGTTATCGCACCTGCTGTGCTGAGGCTCAGATCCACAGGCTGAATGGTGAAACAGGGAACAATGGCTCACTGCTCCACCATTGTTCTCAACTGTATCTGCATCCTAAGGTTGCAGATACTGTTGAAATCCAAACATTAGGTGGGGGAGAGGGGTTGTCACTCAACCAGCCCATCTCCCAACTCAAGAGCCCCAAAGTGGTAGGGTGTTCTGCTGCTATTAGTGGTACACCACTGAGTACATGATAAATCTTTTAGGATCTTTCAAGCACTCCGGAGATGATTCTTGAACTGAATCAGTCATTCATGTAGTGGCGTCATGTTCGTCTATAGGATTTTTAGCACCAGTATGACAATAATTCCACGATTCAGACATATTCAAATAATTGAAAATTCATAATTCTGCTTTCTAAGTATTGCTAATCTATAAAGTCTATTTGTGTTAGATTTATTCACTGTTTACCTCTTCAGTGAGAAGTATTGACACGTTACTGTATTTCTTGTTAGTGTCAGATCCTAAGGAAGTGAGATGCAGAAGGTAGATCAGCAATGCTGCCTCCCAGATGAGTAACTCCCAGTTATAAACATAGCTTAGAAATGTTTCATGCCCATGAAGAACCTGTACAGAAGAACATGGAAATTATGAAATATAAAATATTACTGTACTGTATACCATTTAATCTCATTTTTCAAAATGCTTGCCTTTATGTCACGATCTCCATTCTGTTCCTGTCTGATATGTTACTTTGTGCATTGATTGTGCTGGATCTGTGCTGCAATCATCTGTGTTCACTTTCCTGGATTAGTCTTCTACTTAAGTAGGCTAGCTCCTCCAACCAGTGTCAATTGTACACTTGCTGTTGCCTGTGTAACATTGATCCCTCTGTGCTCTGTACCTGACCCAGCTTGACTTGATTCTCTTCCCAGGCTGAGACCCTTTGCTTGTGACCTGACTTCTCTTGTGCCTGCTTCCTGTACACTGTTTTGTATCTCTGGCTTTCCTGACCTCTGCTCGTGTATTGGACTTTGTCTCTGATTTCCCCGTGTGCTACTGCGCCATTTCCTGGACCTGACCTCGTATTGTTTGACCTCCCTTTACTTATTCAGTAAGTAGTATATATTTTTATTATCTGTCATTGTAATCTTTTTCTCCACTTCTGGGACTAATATTTACTATAGTGACTTGCGTCACACTTTAACTATTTTTATAACCTAGATATTAATATTAAATTGATATACTTTGGAGTGTTACATGTTAGACGTTCCATTAGCAGGTTGTACCCCAACTGATTAGATGTCCATGACATCTGTATAGCTCAATTGACGGTGGCTACTGTACTGTGATGACTCCTGGGATCTCTATTCACTGCATAGACTACTAGCTTATTCCAAAGAATGACCTATATAGCACCGTGTATTGTTACATCATTACAGGTCTGGTGCAAAGATATCATCATGGCGGTAAGTGCCAGACTGCAAGATGCACGGGCCAAGAATAAGTCAAATCCACAATGGACATCTCGTACAAACAAAGTTAAGTGAGTATTATAAATTGGTGATGGCACGTGGCAAACAATTACTAAAACGCAGGGGCAGACACAGACAGAAGAGGGACATCGTTCAAGAACAATATATGGGTCCTTTGCAGTCCAGTAGCTCATTATCACATAATGCACAATTCCCCTTGCTTTGGAGGTGGAAGTGTTGCACCAATGGTATGTCCACTCCCATTAGAGGGGGCACAACATATTGAGCACTTTCTGTATTATTGCACAATTTACCATGGAACATTAGCTGTATGCATTGATTTTCTGTATCTGTCCTTATGCGGCTACTGATTGTGGTGCTCTTTAAAATGTATCACTTTGTATCTGAATCAATTAGTTGTATAGATCAATAGCTATTTACTATAAAACCCTATGGTATCTCGATTTTGAATGCAAGACACAGTTTCTTGACTACGGTACAGTGTTTGGATGCACTGAGAAGCACATCAGACATATTTAGGGGTATAAGCAGAATGAAACTATTAGAGGCAGTAAGATTGAGGGTTTTATGACAGGGGTGATGCACTAGGAAAGTGGAACTTATTCATAGCTACAAAAATTTGCAAATATTCTCTTTAAAAGGAATATGCCAAGAGGTTTTTGATATGGAATATATTTTTGCTTTCCTCTGAATCAACATATGATAAACCAAAAGAAAAATGGTGCAACAAAATATATCAACTTTATTAACCTTTTCATGCCAGAGCCTGTGTAAAAGCCTTCATGACCAGGCCCATTTTTACAATTCTGACCAGTGTCACTTTATGACATAATAACTATGGAACTCTTCAACAGGATCCCACTGATTCAGAGATTTTTTTTTGTGAGATATTATACTACGAAATGTTGGTAAAATTTGTTTGATATGACTTGAAAATATTGGAAATTTGGCGAAAATTTCACAATTTTCAAACTTTTAATCTTTATGCCCTTAAACCAGAGAGTTATGTCATACAAAATAGTTAATAAATAGTATTTAGCACATGTCTACATTACATCAGCTTAATATTTGAAGCATCATTTTTTTTTCGTTAGAAAGTTAGAAGGATTAAAAATTGATTAGCAATTTCTCATTTTTCCAACGACATTTACAAAACCAATTTTTTTAGGGACCACATCACACTTGAAGTGACTTTTATGGGTCTATATGACAGAAAATATCCAAAAGTTACACCATCCTAAAAACTGCACCCCTAAAACTGCTCAAAATCACATTCAAGAAGTTTATTAACCCTTTGGGTGCTTCACAGGAACTAAAGCAATGTGGAAAGAAAAAAATCATACAATTTGTTGTGAAATTTCTTCTGAGTATGCTAATACCCCATATGTGGACGAAAACTACTATTTGGGCTCACGGCAGGGCTCGGAAGAAAAGGAGCACCATTTGACTATCTGAATGCAAAATTTGATGAAATCGATAGCGGATGCCAGGCCACGTATGGAGAGCCCCTAATGTGCCTGAACACTGGAAACCCCCACAAGTGACCCTATTTTGGAAACTATACCCTTTAAAGATTGTATTTAGATGTGTGGTGAGCACCTTGAACTCCCAAGTTCTTCACAGAATTTTATGACGTTGAGCCGTCACAAATTTTTCCCACAAAAATATTATTTTATAATTCCAATTTTTTATTTTCACAAGGGTAGCAAAAAAAGGGACTACACAATTTGTTGTGCAATTTTTTCTGAGTAGGCCCAATTCCATACCAAAACAGCAGAAACCCCTAGAAGTGACCCCATTTTGGAAACTACACCTTTCAAAGAATTCATCTAGGGGAATAGTGAGTATTTTTTTTTAACCATGAGGCGGTTCACAGACTTTTACAACTTTGGGCTGAGTAAATGAAATAATACCATTTTTTCTACTTAAATGTAGCTTTGACCCCGAGTTTGTAGTTTTCAAAAGGGGTAATAGGAGAAAATGAACAGTACAATTTATTACGCAATTACTCTTGTGATCATATTGACACCACATGTGTGTCACAGAATTGTATAATTTCATTGGGCGATGAAGAAAACATAATTACACTTTTACCACAAAAAAAATTGCTTTAGCTCCAGATTTTACATTTTCACAGGGGTAAAATGGCACTTCCGACATTTTACTGAAGCCCATCTCTGTGAGATTAATGGCTCCACCCTTGCACCCCCAGGACGCTCCCTGCTCCCAGCCCAGGGCCCGCAGCATTACCCCACTCTTGCCACAGCCGGCTTTCTGCAGTGGCAACCCTGCTCCTGCCTCCTGTGACCCCACTCCACTGCTGCCACTTCTCCAGTAAGCTAGATTCGGACTCTAAGTTGGACCCCTATAATCACATTAAAAAATTTTTCCCTATTATCTTCCTCTAAATTTGGAGTGCACTTTATGGTCCGGTGCATCTTATAGTCTGAAAAATATATGTATAAGGTTTTATCACGCATTCATAACTGTGTCTATATAGTGAATACTAACCTGAGCACAGCAAATGAAGGCAATAGAGAGGGTTACCAAATAAACTGAAGATACAATAACATCCACTGATCTCTGGGGTCCTCGTCTCTGGTATGAAGAAAATAGAAAAACAAATTATTCAGTGGTGGAGAAAGTTTATATATCATGTACAGTAGCTGTGTAACACCTTAGCTCACCTTTAAGTAGGACCGTAGGGAGAGCCACATTTTAATATTCTGCACCTTCTTCAGTCGGAAGTGTGGAATTTCCGATTTCAGAGCCTTCCTGGCAGAGGTGATATGGCTAAATAATTTAGCTGTCAAAAATCTCTACAGGTGAAAACAAGAAATGTGCTATGTTGAACAGTAGAGGAAGAAACAATAGTTGTAATTTACAGCTACAAAGGGTGGTTGTAAAAAGAAGGTCACAAAGAGCTATAGCATATATGTGTATACAAATGCATTTCTCACAGCAATACACATTGTGTACTACCAAGCACTGCATCTCTATAAAATCTATAAATTCAAGGTATTATGTTAGAACAAAAGGCTGATACACAATAAAAAAAATACACAAAATATAAAATGTGGGATATTATTGAAGCAAACTTTATAGGTGCTGGTATTTGTTCAAATGTATGATGCACCATCCAAACATCAAATGAAGCCACTAAGTGAAATAAAAATTTTAATTCAGCTACTTTAGCAAATATTTAGTAAAAATAGAAAAGCAGAATTCTGACTAAAAAAGGATTTGTCTCAATCAAAAACAGCCTGTTTGATAAGTCATCAATATCAGATCAGTGGAGGTCCAACACCTGGCACCCTCATTGATCTTTTGCTACCAGTTGCAGCAGCAACCGGTTGTAAAGGGGAGTGTGTTGAAGTAGTGGTGTTTCACTACGAACACTATTTATAATGGGTGGGTGCCACACCTGGTAACAGTTGATTGGTGATGAAGGCCGGTGTCAGACTCCACTGATATGATATTGATGATCTGTGCTTCTTCTGACAACTATTTCATCCAACTCCCACATACACATGAATGCTCAGCTCAGCCTAGTGTTCATGTGTTCTCTATAAGGAGTAAGTAGCTTCCAGACTCCTTTCCTCATTATAAAATGCATTGTGTAATGGTTAAAAGTTGTTTTTATTTTTAGTTAAAATTTTTGCTTTCTTTTTGGCCCCCAATAAGTTAATTTCTGAAAAGTTCAAGTGGGTACTGTTAGAGAGGATTCACTGGGGGTGTATACTTTTTCCCCTCTCTGATGCTGACCAATCATTAGCAGGCAACAACATTCATGGGAAAGAAGAACATGCCCCACAGTAGATTAGAGCAGATTTTTCAGTGTGTGAGTTGTAAAAACATAGCTGTTGTGAATACTCTGGAGGCGACTTCTGAGCTGGGGCTCCCTCCGGTGGTTGCTGAGGGTAATGAACTAATTGCTGAATGGCCTTCAGCTTGCTCTGAATGGTCTGATATAAGTGACCTGAGTTCCCATCAGCCTTGCCGGTAATCAATTGTTCTTCCTGGATTTGCTTGACGCTCAGCTTGCATTCCTGCTCTCTTTCAGATAAGTGATTTGCTGTTTTTTTTCCTCTGGTTGGATTTTCCTTGCCTGTTTTGCTGCTTGCAGGGGACTTCAGCCTGGTCCCCTTTTGGGGTCTGGCGCTGCAACTGTGCTCATTTTGTATTTGCACTTTTGCCCTGTTCTTTTGTCTCTTTTTTGCTGAATTGCTGTGTGTTACACCAGAGATCTGATTTAGGTGGTAAAGATCGTGTGATCTCAGGTTTTTTGTTAATCAGAAGTGTTGGTATTTTGTCAGGGTTTTTTTGGGTTACAGTCAGATTTCTTTCCTATACTTTTCTATCTAGACAGATTGGGCCCCAGCGTTTGCTCATTCTATTTTCTGTCTGTGTCCATATTTTCTTCTTGTCTAACCGCCATTACATGTTTGGGGGCTTCCTATTTCTTTGGGGAATCTGCTCCTGGGCAGATAGCTTTCCTCTTTCTGCCTTTAGGTGTAGTTATCTCTCCGGCTGTGACGAGGCGTCTAGGATCATTGTAGGTACGCTCCACGGCTACTTCTAGTGTGGCGGTTAGTTTATGGTACTGCAATCCAATAGTTTCCAGCCTCTCTGGTGTATTACTACTTTTGCTATTTTTGCAATTTCTCCTCAGCTACCGAAACATAACACATAGCTCTGATTGCACATGAGTCAGTGTGGGAGAAGGTGCAGTGCAGCTGAACTTAGCTGTGTCTCATTACAACCCCCTCTATCAACTATCATAGCCTTGAATAGCATCTTCTTTTCCTACTTTTGGTTTTACCCCATCCTCCACTCCCTGGTGTTTACCTCTATTGCTTGTGTCAGTATATTTGTATGATTCTTTTTTCCTTTATCTCTGATTGTATTACTTTGTTAGTTTGGTTGGTGTATTACAGTACACTACTAGTCCCCTCTTCCCTGGGTGGGAGAAGGGTACAGACTGAGGGCAGATTCGGAAGTTAAGGCGAGGTACGTGGCCCCGGCATCTTCCCCATCAGAAACAGGGTGAGCTAGGGTGTCTTTAGCATTAGGGACAGGGAAGGAGCCCCTGGTCCTGGGACACCTGACAACAGAGTTGTGACACTGTCCTTTCCCAAATGCTGCTCCATATTCCTTCTGTTCTAGCAAAATGCTTCACATGCTCTACTTTCCTACCAAGGAAACTCTCTCAATAGACTTCTTTTCGCAGCCTCTCTTCACATAAAATACTACCTATGCCCTCCTACCAAGGCTGCTTCCCACTGTCCCCCAAACCATGGCTTTTCTCCTCTTACAGACTTAGAGCTGAGAGCCTGATTCCAGTGATGTGTCATTTACTAGGCGCTGTGTTGCTGTTATAATAAAATCATCAGCAAGAAATTATCACTACAAGAACTAGGTGGCACATGTCCCCTGGTCCAACCCTGCCCCCAGCACTGTTAGCAGCTGTCTGGCAGCTTATTGTATACTGACAATCAATGGTGCGGACGGGATTACAGAACTCCTCATTGTGAGCTCTGCTAAATCTGCGAGAGAGAAAACTGTGATTCTTTAATTACTGATGCACCTACTAAACTAACTGGAATCATGGTCTCTGTCCCTACATTATGCTTCTATTAGATTATATAGCAAAAACCTACTGATACTGACAGATTCCATTTAATTTGGAATAATAATTGGACAAACATACCCATCATTGCAATTAATCTTATTTGCTTAGAACATCCTAATGTTTAGAAAAAAAATTTAATTGTGGCTGGATCAAGGTTAATCTTTACATCTATGGACGGCTTTACTCCTATTACTTTATCATCTGTGGCTCTTATTACTGTACATTGGCAATTAGGAAATTAATGTCAATCTGTATTTTCCTGTGGCTTTTCCTTCATAACTGCCTTATGCATTTGCAGTATATGGAATGACTTTAATTCTACACTACAGTAATCCCTTCCTGCAGTGTAATTGAATATTTTCTCTACGGCTGCCCGAAGCCTCTAATAACCACTGCTCACTTTGTTTTATTAAAGGTTATCGTGGCATGTAGCTACAGCGTATTACATTTACATTGCGAGCGTCTGGCTGCATAGTGCTGTGTGTGAGATGATGAAGTGAGGATATCATTGTGAGCTACGATATTTCTTCGCCTGCCTTTATTCCAGACGCTGTTTTTTGTTGCCTTGCTGCCCAAAAGACAGAAAAGCGTGATTATAAATAGGTGAAAATGATACGTTTTCAAAAACTTTTTTTTGTAAACCATCTGCCCTCCAGTTTTCTTAAATCTTTGTAAAAATTAATTAATTTTTCTAAGAAAATGTTCAAATATTCAATGCTGACATCTATAATAGCTACAGCAGTGTATATGGATTTTTTAGGAAACTTGACCTCCTGTTTCTGCATAGAGCTTAGAATGATTCAGCTAGTCAGTTTTTAATCACATGATGTCTTAGAGAAGAATTAACTGGGTAGAAAGGCAAAATGAGCAATTGTAAGTACATTGTGCTATATAATATGATGACTGCAATATATTAAGTAGATAAAAACTTTGATGGGAGTGCTTCTTTAATGGGAAGCTGTCACCAGGTTAATGCTATCCCAATTGAGAGCAGCTTGATATACAGTGTGTTCGGAAAGTATTCAGACACCTTTAACTCCTTCCCGACCTATGACGCCTACGTAGGCATCATGAAAACCTATGCCTTCCAGACCCAAGACGCCTACATAGGCGTTATGGTATAAATCGAGTTCCTGCGGGTCGGTGACCGGGGTCACTGAAAGGTCACCCAAC
>VIAB01010168.1:30273-52886 GCA_009801035.1 Oophaga pumilio | reverse complement strand
TGATTCAATGCATCCACATGCAGCATTCAGTAGTGAACGCTGCATGTGCATGCTTGTAGTGCAATAAGTAATTAAAGGGCTGGCAAAACATGACCGCAGACCCAAGCACTGCAGTCCTGGGGAATCTGCCCAGGGGCAGGTGAAAAGGTCATTGCGGGCCGCAAATGACCTATGGGCCGGAGGATTCCCACCCCTGCATTAATATATGTAGAAAGACATAACTCCATGAGACACATTCATTCTTGCTCCAGGTTACTTTTCTGAGTGCAGGATCAAAGCTTTTCTGTACTATAAAAAACACTTAAAAACGCTGCTTCACATCTGAACCAAACATGCATAAAATAATGTGGAAAATGCATAAAAAATGAAGCATAATTACAGAATATTATTATTGCGTAGTTTGGTGCGGACACCTGCTGAAAACAAAAAACACAGTATTTCTGCAAGTTGTGAACATAGCTTTACAGACTCAAAATAGCCAGATGCTGCATAGTGAAGCTTACAGAAATATGAGAAAGTTCTGGCTGCTACACTATGAATAAATGAGCAAAAAATAAATCAATAGGTCACAAATAGATGAGTATGACGGCCAGATCATGTCGCACCGGCCCTGGCTAATCAACAGCCTCACCAAGGACGCAGGAAGTTAAGAGATTGTCAGGCCTCTCATCCATTCACCAAGTACAACTGACCTGGATGCTGGACCAGAGTCATGTGAATCGTTCCGCTCATCTCTAGTCAAAACCGGCTTGGATACCATGGGAAAGTCCTGGATTTGGGTCTACGCCCTGCAATCTCGAGCATCTGCATAATGTCCCTCACTGCCACTGCCCCATCTGACATCTTCTGCTAGGTGAGAAATGGTAAATGGCTGTGGCTTGGGGAGTGGCTAGGGACGTGGTAAAAAGTTGCCACAGCGCTGCGCATGCTGCATGATTTGTCCCTCTTTCTGTTCTTCTAAAGTTGAGTGGTATGATTTATTGCTGTAAAAAACGATCACAAGCAGTTGCAGAAGCACACTCTCAAACTGTTATGTTTGCTAAACCTATCTAAATGTATGCAATACAGTGTAAGTCAACGCATCAGAATGTGGAGAAGAGAGACACCATGCAGCTTGTTATCAGCAAACAGTACAAAAGCCTGAATCTCTAATGGTATAGGGTTGCATAAGTGCATGTGGCTTGGGGAGGTCACACATCTCGAAAGGCCCTATCAATGCTGAACATTATTTAGAGGTTCAAGTACAGAATATGCTCCATCAAGACATCTATTTTGGGAAAGTGAAGTATAGTGTGGCACTACCGTGAGGTGCTCAAGTAGATTGCCCAAACCAATGTGCAATAATAAAAAACTTGGCACTCAGCTTGTAAATATCTCTTCAGAAGCTTTTTTATTTTAGCAGTCTGCAAGCAAAACGTTTCGGTCTAACATAGACCTTCATCAGTCCGACTGCTTTGGTGCAGAGGTAAAGGATGAATATATAGGATGCAGGTTATTAGCTCCTGTGTCTTAAAGACAGGCTTTACCTCCTGACCACCACTGCATTACAAGGACCTGTAATATACAACCACTACTTGATAGATACTCCTGCGCTGATATTACAACTCTGAATCAGATTTAGTAGCACAATGATTAAGAATATATAACCATTTCTTGATAGATACTCCTGCGCTAATTTTTTCAGCTTTGAACCAGATTAAGCAAATATTAAGCAGACACGAGCCAATAACCTGCATTCTATATATTCATCCTTTCCCTCTGCACCAAAGCAGTCGGACTGATGAAGTTCTATGTTAGATGGAAACGTTTTACTTACAGACTGCTAAGATAAAAAAGTTTCTGAAGAGATATTTACAAGTTGAGTGCCAAGTTTTTTATTATTATCTATTTCCGGAAAGGCCTTGCATATTCCAGGAAAACAATGTGAAACAACATACTGCATCCATAATAACAACATGACTTCACAGATGAAGAGTTTGGGGGATGAACTTGGCTGCCTGGAGTAAAGAAAAGACCATTCACCAATAGAAAAAAACAGTAGTAGGTATGGTCTTGTCCCAACTTTTCTGAGATGTGTTCCTAACATCAGTTTCTAAATTTGTTAATTTTAATTAATTGAAATTAAAAAATGCCTAACTTACACATTTTCATCTCCTAGTATGTTTTCCATGTTCTGTTGTGAAGAAAACATGGCTATAATCGTTGCATTCTTGTTTTTCTTGCATCTTACACAGTGTCCTAATGTTTGCGGAATTGGGGTTGTATTAGGTGGCATGCATTCTAATCAGAAATTAGTAAGATGAGTTGTTTAGGTATCATTTATGATTTTTTAAGTCATAGTTACATAAGATGATGTTTCCTTCTTTACATGGATAACAGGAAAGTTATCGGTTTAGAAGACGTAGGTGTTTTATTTAATCTTTCTTTATACAAGGGTATTAGCACATAAACTTACAAGTATGACACTGACACATGAGTACATTCAAGTGTGCCCTCATAAAGATATGATTTCTTCAACCTGAAGTTTGCATCCAAACTAGGTGTCACTGACAGTAGTAAAAATATATATATTCACTGTGCACTGCAATAAAACAGAATATGCAGTGCAGGGGGAAATCTTAATTTCTGTTACATAATATTCTAAAAAGAAAAGACCCAGAGAGTTTTCCTATTCAAAATCAATAATGTTTCAACTTGCATGTGTGCTCAAGCCCTAATATTAACTTAGATATCATTTATGATTTTAGGGTATACATGTTGTTATAGGAGTACTGCAAAAGGCTTGAAAAAATATAGTAAACTAATTATATATACGGTATATGTTTAAATTGTTGTTTTATTTTTATTTTTCATTAATGCTCAATATTAGATATCTTTGTTATTGAATTTGTGTGTAAAGCAATTTTGATGAGTTTATGAAGCCTCAAAAAATAAAGATATATCCAATTCCCCATTTTTATTAAGTATTTAAATCTACACAAGTAGGTATAGCATAAATCCCTAGTGCATAATAAGAGTTCTGTATGGCAAATTCAGGAATAAAAGGCTGCTGAGTCTAGAGAAAATGAACTTGTGTCAAAGAATGAGGAAAAAAAGCACATTCACTTTGAACAGCAGTAAAATTGTTAACTAAATGGTTTTCATACCTCAGTGGCTTGTTGGAAGTCATATTTTAAGAAATAGGATATTTTAGAACAATACTTTATACTTTGTAAGTTAATTATTAACCATGAATGTATGTACATATGAAGTATTGCTTGAAGTTGTTACATATACTTTATTGGATCTATTACAGAACACAGCCTGAAGCATTGCTGCACCATGCATATATTATGAGGAATAGAGCTGAAGAAAAGGATCATCAACTCTATTTAATATGAAAGCAGCAATGTAATGAATGTATCTAGCAATGCTGTCCAGAAAATGGAAGTGCTCCTCTCTCTGTGCCAATTTAAAACCTCAAGTAGTAACTGATTCTCTGCTACCTGGTATATGTTGGAGCAGATACAGAATACCACTGTAAGCAATATATGATGGAACAAGAGAAATATAATTGTAAAGTGATGTGGAATATGTAGCCACTATATAAATAAAATTATCATAATAATTATTAATATAGGAGAATAGGACATAAGGTAGTGCACATAATAAATATAATGGCAGAATTCATAGCTCTCGAGCTAGAAAAATAAATGAGTATAGCATAATAGCTGCATATATGACAGAAATAACAAACACTATGTGTACTCACTTGGGTTTTGTTGTGTAAAATTCCATCATAGCTTCCTCTGCGTGCCTTGTTCTTAGGGTGTGGAAGGGACATGGTAATAGTGATCCAAGTGGGTAAAGCTTGCTTTAGAAACACATGCCTTAGCAGCAACTGAATAGCTCAGCCACTTGATTAACCATTACAATGCTATATACAAACCCACATAGGAGGTGCTAAGTTCTGGTCTGATGGTTACAGCTTTCAACAGTTGAGACGTGTTATGAATCCCTCTAATACCCTTTGCTTGATAATATATGTATTTCCTACATGTTAATTTTTATTTTACACTCTCTAATTTTCTTAATTCCATGTTTCCCACAGAATACATCAGAATAATAGGCAGCTATAAGAACGTGTTCAATATCCAGCCTACTGTTCACTAGGACACATTTGTCAGTCAGAAATTCAGGTAACATATGTTGATGCATTAGACAATCAAACATCTCTCTATATAGATAGCAGGGTATCTCCTAATGAACCCATAGAAGACCAATCACAGCTTAGCATCTGATCTAGTCTATTAATCTCAGACCCTGCCGAGCTGTGATTGGCAGCATCTTGGAAGGAAGAGTGAAAGGATATGCCCCAGAGAAGACTCTGAAGAAATGCCAAGTTGTACTACAAGCAGATATTTCACATAATGCGCTCCAAAATCAACAAATGTGAATCTCTGTGTAAGGTCGGGGTCACACTTGCGTGTGCAAGGCGAGAAACTCGCTCGAGTCTCTCACATCAATACCCGACACTGCCGCCACCACTCGGGTCCAGAGTGTGGGGCTGCATGTATTTCTATGCACCTGAACGCTCTGGTCCTGAGTGCCGACGACAGTGCCAGGTATTGATGCGAGAGACTCGAGCGAGTTTCTCGCATCATACCCGCAAGTGTGACACCGGCCTAATGGTACAACACAGCACAAAACTGAACAGAGGAGCAGAATCAGGGGAGCTCATGGATTTTTACAAGTTACTTAGCTCATTTTTTTGAGCAAGTGACGGTTGTCACGATCTCCACTCTGTTCCTGTCTGATATGTTACCTTGTGTAGGGGCAGTCAGTCTGTTTGGTTGTGCTGGGTCTGTGCTGCAATCATCTGTGTTTACTTTCCTTGATTAGTCTTCTACTTATGCATTATAGCTCCTTCACCCAGTGTCAATCGTACACTTGCTACTGCCTGTGTAAGACTGACCCCTCTGTGCTCTATGCCTGACCCAGCTTGACTTGATTCTCTTCCCGAACTTAGACGCTTTGCTTGTGACCAGACTTCTCTTGTGCCTGCTCCCTGTAAATTGTCATCTCTTTTCTGATTTTCCAGACCTCGGCTCATGTATTGGATTTTGTCTCTAACTTCCCCTTGTTGTAATGCACCATTTCCTGGACCTGACCTTGGATTGATTGACCTCTTGTTACTTATTCTGTAAGTAGTATATATTTTTACTATCTGTTATTGTAGTCTTTCTCACCACTTCTGAGACTAATATTTACTATACTGACATTACAATTGACCGTTAAATTTTTTCTTTTTCCCACCTATGGATCTGTTATGTACTTTGTGTGATCAGGTGACGAATCTGACTCAGTTAGTCCAAGATTTGGCCTTGGAACAAGTAAGTAGTATATACACACGTGGTCAAAATTGTTGGTACCCCTTGTTTAATGACAGAAAAACCCACAATGGTCACCTCATGCATACATTGAACAGCAATGATCAAAACATCCGTCTTACGTATAAATCGGGTAGAAGTCTTGAATTTCTAGATATATGGATAGAAACCTCTGGTAATGGTCTTATATGTGCTGAAGTTTACAGGAAACCAACGGCAACTAATTCATATTTGAGGGCTGACTCAGCACATCCTAGAAGCACTATAAGGGGAATACCTATCGGCCAGTTTCTCAGGATAAAGAAGATTTGCTCAGACCATCAGTCTTTCTTAAAACAGAGCAGGGATCTAAAAGAGCGATTTAAAGAGAGAGGATACAGTCGAAAAATGATCCAAAGGGGATACAACAGAGCGATACGTACTCCTAGAAATGAATTGCTATATGGGAATAAAAGGAGAAATGATGAAAATTCGAAACAGATACGATTCATATCCACTTTCAATACCCAATGGTACCAATTGGTCAACATCTTGAACAGACATTGGAAAATTCTCCTGTCAGACCCTACTTTGAAACAAATTTTACCTGAAGCTCCACAATGTGTACCCAAAAGATCAACCAATTTGAAAGATCTGCTAGTGCATAGTCACTATGAACAAAGGAGGAAAGACACCGGTGGGTGTGGTCGATCGAATGGCTTTTATCCATGTGGCCTCTGTAAAGCTTGTGCAAACCTGATTAAAGGTAAGTCCTTTCAAAATTGGGATGGGTCTCGTATTTATGAGATCCGCAAACATCTTACATGCGTTTCTAAGGTGGTGGTCTATCATGCAGTGTGCCCATGTGATAAGATATACATTGGCCTTACAACTCGGGAACTCAAGGTGCGGGTCAGGGAACACGCACGTGACATTGAGAAAGCGAAAAATGTGGAGGATGATACAACATTAAAAACCCTCCCACGTCACTTGAAACAATTTCATGGCTGTAATTCTAGATTTCTAAAAATTAAAGCCATTGATCAGGTGGATTTGGGAATCAGAGGTGGTGATGTGGGTAAGGTGTTGGCACAATTGGAAAGTCGCTGGATCTATCGACTGGGTACTTTAAGCCCTGCGGGCCTTAATGAAAATATGGGATATTCGTCGTTTCTATAATGGATGTATCTTTTTAATTTGTGGGGTTTTTTTTCGGGCTTGTTGTATTGATTTTAATTGATTTTATTTTTATTTAGAGCTAGTATCTTGTGGAATGGACGGTCGTACCTATTTGACCCTGGCATTATGGACGTTACAAATGGGATCGTTTGAATTAGGATTGACATCTTCAAGCAACACTCATCATCATTATTATTAATATTATTTTCATTGTTTTGTCTGTTAGGTATATAGCACTAGTTGTGGATTCATTATTATGAGATATATAGGCACATATATTATTAACATTATTAATAGTATTTTTTATTTTCCTTTTTTATGTATTGTTTTATATATCTACACCTTTATTATTATTTTCATCAGTTATTATACATCTGTATGGAGTAGTTATTTTCATTTATCACGATATTGATCGTGTGCACATATTTTCTTTTTCCTATGTGCTGCTTATAGTGAGGTATAGGTGGCTTCAGTAATCTATTCACATTCATGATATAATTTGACATTTTTCACATTGTGTGGGTTTACATATATTGTATTCAATGTTGCAGCAATGCATCTCTGTGCCAGGGTTACCATCACCTGTGCGCATGCGCGGCTGACCCGTCTCGTTCTCTTCCATGAGCGCTCAGACACTGACACGCATGCGTTACTAAGCTTGCATGTCATTGAGCGTTGCTATGGGGATGAATTTTCCTGGGGAGGCGGATCCAGCGCGTCATGCGCCGAGATGGGATGGTTCTTTATGACAGGTTCTTTCCTCAAGCTTTGATTGGCTGTATGTTGTATAAATAGCCGGATGCCCCTCACTCTGACACGCCCCCGGAAGAAGCAGGAGGCGAAACGCGCGTCGGGGTGAGGGGACGCCGAGCATATGCACCGTCTGGTTACAGGTAATATGATATCTCTCGTTTAGGATCTCTATATGGGCTTTGATATTTCATTTGACACTTTTCATTGCTATGGTCTATATGTGTTATATGTGCATTCCTATTGTGACATGTGTCCAGCATTGATTTTTGCTTGCTAGCACTATACAATTAGTGTATGTATTGTTCAGGGATATCTTTGATCCGTTTTACGGCCATATACTCTGTATATACTATGTCACTCTAGGGTTTGTTTACCCATTTATATTATCATTACTATTATTCAACCCTCAGGTTACCATATACATATGTGCTTTATGCCGTTTTATATGGTTTTTTGGGTTGCATATTTTCTGCTGCTATATATATTTTTTGCTGCCATCTGCACACATTTTTTGCACATTATCAATTAGTACCTATATGTATATTTCATATTCCTGTATGTGAGAGTATTTCTTTACATGAGTCGGTTTCTGGAATCTGTCTTGGCGTCCCTTGGGACAGTACATATGCTTTTTTAATGATATTTTATATTTTGTATTCAATAAAATTGTTGTTTTATTATTAAGGGATCTCTTCTTGTTTTCTCCTTCATGGGGAAGTATTTTGATACATAATATTTACTATACTGACATTACAATTGACCGTTAAATTTTTTCTTTTTCCCACCTATGGATCTGTTATGTACTTTGTGTGATCAGGTGACGAATCTGACTCAGTTAGTCCAAGATTTGGCCTTGGAACAAGTAAGTAGTATATACACACGTGGTCAAAATTGTTGGTACCCCTTGTTTAATGACAGAAAAACCCACAATGCTCACAGAAATAACTTGAATCTGACAAAAGTAATAATAAATCAAAAATCTATGAAAATGAACAAATGAAAGTCAGACATTGCTTTTCAACGATGCTTCCACAGAATTAAAAAAAAAAATAAATCTCATGAAATAGGCCTGGACCGAAATGATGATACCCTTAACTTAATATTTTGTTGCACAACCTTTTGAGGAAATCACTGCAATCAAACGATTTAGGTCAGGGCTCATAAAAGGGCACTTCAGAATAGTCCAATGTTTTCCTCTTAGCCATTCTTGGGTGTTTTTAGCTGTGTGTTTTGGGTCATTATCCTGTTCTAAGAGCCATGACCTGCAACTGAGACCTAGTTTTCTGACACTGGGCAGCACATTTCTCTCTAGAATCCCTTGATAGTCTTGAGATTTCATTGTACCCTGCACAGATTCTAGACACACTGTGCCAGAAGCAGCAAAGCAGCCCCAGAACATAACAGAATCTCCTCGTTTCACAGTAGGGACAGTGTTCTTTTCCTGATATGCTTCATTTTTCCGTCTGTGAACATAGAGCTCATGCGCCTTGCCAAAAAGTTCAATCTTTGTCTCATCTGTCCATAGGACATTCTCCCAGAAGCATTGTGGCTTGTCAACATGTAGTTTGGCAAATTCCAGTCTGGCTTTTTTATGACTTTTTTTCAACAATGGTGTCCTGCTTGGTCGTCTCCCATGAAGTCCACTTTGACTCATACAACGACGGATAGTGTGATCTGACACTGATGTTCCTTGAGCTTGAAGTTCACCTTTAATCTGTTTAGAAGTTTTTCTGGACTCTTTTGTTATCATTTGTATTATCAGTCTCTTTGATTTGTCATCAATTTTCCTCCTGCGGCCACGTCCAAGGGAGGTTTTGCTACAGTTCCATGGAGCTTAAATTTCTGAATAATATGTGCAACTGTAGTCACAGGAACATCAAGCTGCTTGGAGACGGTCTTATAACTTTTATCTTTAAAATGTTTGTCTATAATTTTCTTTCTAATCTCGCGAGAAAACTCTTTCCTTCTCTTCCTTTGGTCCATGTTGAGTTTGATACACACCATGTCACCAAACAGCACAGTGAGTATCTGTAGCCCTCTATACAGGCCCACTCACTGATTCCAAGATTGTAGACACCTGTGATGTTAATTAGTGGACACACCTTGATTTAACATGCCCCTTTTGTCACATTATTTTCAGGAGTACCATCATTTCTGTCCAGGCCTATTTCATGAGTTTTATTTTTTTTTTAAATCTGTGGAAGCATGGTTAAAAAGCAAAGTCTGACTTTCATTTGTTCATTTTCATAGATTTTTTAGTTATTATTACTTTTGTCAGATTCAAGTTATTTCTGTGACCATTGTGGGTTTTTCTGTCATTACACTAGGGGTACCAAAAAATCTGACCACGTGTATTTTTACTATCTGTTCTTGTAGTCTTTCTCTCCACTTCTGGGACTAATATTTACTATAGTGACTCGCATCACAACGGTCCTCTTTAAAGTAGTAATTAAATAATGTCTTAAATAGCACATTTAATGATAAAATTAATATGATGCTATAGATCAAAAGAATAATGAAATGTATTAGTATAATTACTGACTAAATCATATTACCTGATGGTAATTACCACCCAGGAGTACCGGCCCTACCTTCATGCAGTAGTGTTCAAAATAATAGCAGTGTGTTAAAAAACATGAGTTAATCACAAAATCTTTATACTAGTTTTTATTTCCATGCATTGGGAACATTGCATACGGTTTTCTAATTCAAAACATGAAGAGAAATGTATATAATTTTTAACTACTTTACAGAAAATAACAAAAAATAAACATTGGACTGTTCTAAAAAAAATAGCAGTGTCTGCATTTGTCTTTACAAACTCACAATATGTATTATTTTTTATGACAATTTAGCATTCCTGTGAATCACTGACCTAATATTTAGTTGTATACCCACAGTTTTTTAGAACTTCACATCGATGTTGCATAGAGTCAACCAAGTTCTGGCACCTGTTAACTATTATTCCAGCCCAGGATACTTGGACTACATCCCACATTTTTTTGGCATTTGTTAGCTTTGCCTCAGAAACAGCATTTTTAATGTCACCTCATAAGTGCTCTGTCAGATTAAGGTACGAGGATTGGTCTGCGAACTCTATAACCTCAATTTTGTTGGACTGGAACCAAGATTTTGTTTGTTTACTGGTGTATTTAAGGTCATTGTCTTGTTGAAACCCCCATTTCAAGGGCATATCCTTTTCAGCTTAAGGTAACATGACCTCTTCAAGTATGTTAATGTATGAAAACTGGTCCATCATCCCTGGTATGCGGTAAATAGGTCAGAGTAAGACAAACATGCCCATATCATGATGCTTGCACCACCATGCTTCACTGTCTTCAAAGTGTACTGTGGCTTGAATGCAGAGTTTGGGTTTCTTCTGATTAACTGTCTGCAGGCTATTGGACCTAAAAAGAACAATTTTACTTTCATCAGTCTACAAAATGTTTCTCCATTTCTCTTTAGGCCAGTTGATGTGTTCTTTGGCAAATTGTATCCACTTCAGTACAGTACATGTCTTTTTTTATAACAGTGGGACTTTGCCGGGACTTGTTGCTAGGAGATTAGCTTCACACAGGTGTCTTCTATCTGTCACAGTACTCACAGGTAACATGAGACTGTCTTTGATCATCCTTGATCTGATCATTGGCTGAGCCTTTCCCATTCTGGCTATTCTTCCATCCATTCGAATGGTAGTCTACCGTTTTCTTCCACATCTCCCTGGCTTGACTTTCCTTTTTAAAGCATTGGAGATCATTTTAGATAAACATCCTATCATTGTCTGCACTTCTTTATAAGTTTTACTCCCTCCAATAAACTTTTTAATCAAAGTACGCTGTTCATCTCAACAATGTCTCAAATGACCCATATTTCCCAGGTTTTTAAGGAGAAATGCATGTGCAACTTGTCCTGGATTCACCCTTAAATAAGGGCCACCTGATTCACACCTGTTTTTTCACAGAATGATTGACCTCACTAATTGAATTCCACACTGCTATTATTTTGAACACACCACCTTTCAATTAATTATTCTAATACACAGACTCAAAAACCTGCAGATCATGAATGCGGAGTCTATTGTTTTTTTAGAATCTGCTGCACCAACTGGTAAATTGTTTGGCATGTGGTAATATAATTTATACCAAAAACAGTGATTAACCTGGTTAGTCATATTATACTGCTATTATTTTGAACATTACTGTATTTACATCCTATGAACAGTGCCAGTAGATTTCACTGATAAAAATTGTGCATATGTAACAAGGATGACCAGGGTGGTAGTCCTGACCGAGTTCACCCACAAAACACAGTCCATATACACCCCGGCCCCTTGCACATGAAATACAGGACAGACACAGCTTCTCCCACTGATTACCTTTTCCTCCTTCAGCCACGGTAGTCCAGGTGATTAAGTCCAAGCTTCCAACTGTGGTCCAACAGGGAAAACAAATTTTAATAATAAGCATGATGGGAAAAATAATGGTACAACACCGACTTCCACTGTCCACGGCCGGACCCACAACGGCCAAGGTAGCCGAAATCAAGCAAGAAATCCGCATGCTGGAATCTAGACGCTCACAGTCCTTTCAGCAGGGGCCCTTCCGTGGTCCTAAGGCCCGTGTTGTGGTCCTCGAGTCCTTAGTCAAGGGCAGCAGATTTCCTCTCCTCCTGGGGTCTGGCAATGCCCCAGCTGTTGCTATACGTCTGCCCTGGGCCAACGTGCCTGGGCTACTGACCGGGAGCAGCAGCTTCCTCCTTCCTTTTCTGCTGCTAGCCCAGCCCACACCTACCTAACTCTATCCCTGACTCTAACATGCATAATACAGTGACAGCACACTAATACATATAATCCAGGTACATAACTTAATACTTTGCAAACACAGCATGTTAAGAACACATGGCATATACAACACATTTAACAGCATAAAACACATGACAATACATTAAGGTATTAACACATAGGTACTCCATCCGGGTACCGCATATATTACAATAGGACCATAAAAGGGGTCGCATAGATCCCTTGTGGGGGAGGGGCAGACGAGGGTCTCTGCTACCTCCTTACACATGCAAAATGCCTTCTCTTTACATAATTAAGGGCTTGCTCACACCACCGTATAACTCTGACGAGTGGTATCTGATTTTTTTTTGGATAGCACTCGGACCAATGGTAAACAATGTGGTAGTGCTGATGAACGTTTTATTTTCACTGACAGAATCTGTCTTAGAAATAAATTGCAGCATGCTGTAATTTCACTCCAAAATTGAATGGGCGCGAGAAAAAAAATTAGATGTCATATGGAGCCACAGTAAAGTTTTCAATTTTAAGTCAGTGTGAGGGGTTGCCACGCTTAGCTGCTTCCTTAGGTAGACACAGGAACACTTTGGTGGTGAAGCACCTGCTGGTTTATTGCACAGTGACACATATCTCTTCTCGTATACTGTGCCAGTGACCCTGTCACATGTTTCCCCCCTCTGCCCAAAGCCGGGGGTTTTGGCACCTTCAGACACTAAACAGGGAATTTGAGAGAGAGTATCCGCATTGCCATGCAACTTCCCTGGCCTACACTCTAAGTGGAAAGTGAAGTCTTGAAGGGCTAAGAACCACCTAGTCACCCTGGCATTCTTACCCTTCTTCTCTCTTAACCATCTCAGAGGGGCATGTTCTGACACTAACTTAAACCTGCGGCCTAGCAGGTAGTACTTCAGAGTGTCTATGGCCCATTTTATAGCCAAACACTCCTTCTCCACTATGGCATAATTCTTCTCTCAAGAAGAGAGTTTCCGGCTCAGGTATAGGTTGGGATGCTCTTCTCCATTTATCTCTTGAGACAGCACAGCTCCCAACCCAACATCTGAAGCATCGGTCTGGACCACAAATTCCTTGCTAAAGTCTGGTGCGACCAGAACCGGATGCTTATGTGAGCAGGTTGCGAGATGCAGTGATGGACATGAGGCAGAGCAAGGGTTAAACAATTTTACTTGAACAAGGGAATACTCCATGAAGGGAGGTAAAGGGTTAAACAGGGAATAAACAGTTCAGGTGTAAATAATATGCAGAGATAATGAACAAGGTAACGGCAGTTCTGTTGTACACTTATGTCAGAATCTTCTCCAACTGTAGATGCTCTTTGAAAGTCAGTAGCGCCGACAACAGCTGGCATAATGCTTGTCCCAGAAGGTCCTGGTGTGAATGGTGGTGTGTCTTCTGGCGGCAGTGGTCGGTCTTCGGTACCTTCCACTGGGCCCCTAGTCCATATGCTGCAGTGGCTGACAAGGGCATGGGCCACAGTCCTGTACCACCCCAATGTGGCTCGGCAAATATATACTGGCAAAGTCAGGGCGCAAGTGTCTGGGCAAATATTCACTGACAAAGTCAACGTGCAAGTGTCTGCCCTGTTCTCGGTCACTCTTATGTGGCGCGTGAGCTGTACTCACGGACAAGGTTTCGTTCAGTGTCTTATCCTCTGGTAGTCCCCAGGCTCGCACTGCACGTCTCCTTCTCTCTGGTAGTCACCGGGCACACACTGCACGTCTCTCTCTCTCTGGTCCCCGCTGTTGGCGGCGTGGGAACGACGGACGCTGGCTTGTGTGATGCTGGTGCTCCCTGAACGGAGCACTCCTCTCTCTGTGCTGCTGCTGAGCACACTTCTCCCCTCAGCGCAGTGGTCCCTCTGTAGATGGCGGGGAGCCTCTCACTGTGGCCTGTTGCAATGGTACTCTGTGTGGGAGAGGGGATGCAGCGCTCCTCTGACTGTGCACTGCCCTGGATTGGCGCCAAACTACTCTGCTGCGCGCGCTGCTTTTATCCCCCGCCTCCCTCGGTCAGGAAGAAAGTCCAGCTATATAATGCTTTCCCCAGGAAACAGGGGATGCAGCCTCGACAGTTCCGGCTCCAGCAAACAGGTACCCGAGATCCGGTCATCCCCCTTACACTTACACAGAGACCCCTTGAGCTCTTGAAACGCCATCTCTGTGTCAGGAGTCCATTTCACCATCATTGACTTGGTGCCCAGAAGGAGATCCGTTAACGACGCAACAATTATGGCAAAGTTCGGGTTAAAATGCCGGTAATATCCCACAGTCCGAAGAAACGCCCTCACTTGCTTCTTGGAGTTTGGTTGCGGCCACTCCTGAATCACCTCTATTTTGTTCAACTGGGGCTTGATTTCGCCTCTACCAACAATGCAGCCAAAGTACCTGGCCTCTTCCTTCCCTATTGCACACTTCTTGGAATTTATGGTGAATCCCACTTTCCGTAACGCATTGAGGATCGCCTGTACCTTTGGCAGATGCAAACTCCAGTCAGGGTTGAAAATTACTATGTCATCCAAGAAGGCTGCGGCATATTTCTTGTGTGGAGCCAGAATTCGATCCATCACCCTCTGGAAGGTAGCAGGGGCTCCCTGCAGTCTGAAGGGCATTCTGGTGTACTGAAAACACCCATCCAACATCGGGAAGGCCGTCTTCTCCTTGGCACTGTGGGACATTGGGATCTGCCAGTACCCCTTCGTCAGGTCGAGGGTTGTGATGTACCTTGCAGGCCCCAGTAGCTCAGTGAGTTCATCCACATGAGGCATCGGGTATGCATCGAAGCTAGACACCTAATTGAGCCTGTGGTGATTGTCACAAACCGCCACTCGCCATTGAGCTTCAGTACAAGGAAGATGGGACTTGACCAACCACTTCTTCATTCCTCTATCACCCCCAAGGTCCAGCATTCTCTTTACCTCCTTGGAGATAATCTCCCGGCATGCTTTGGGGATTCTGTAGGGTTCGAGGTTTACCCTTACATGTGGCTCTGTTAGGATGTAGTGTTCCGCGACCTGTGTGCGCCCTGGCAACTCTAAGAAAAGTTTGCGGTTCTGCTGCAGCAGTTCTCGACATTGTTGCTTTTGGGCCGGTGTTAGCGTCTCAGCAATCACGACTTCCTTCACCTAAGCTTCAGGATGGGCCCCCAGGCAAGAAATTTCCAGTGGTTCCCGATCCCGCCATGGTTTAAGCAAGTTCACATGGTGTACCTGGTGCGGCTTCCTGCGACTGGGCTGGTGTATCTTGTAATTCACATCCCTGAGCTTTTCCACCACCTTGTATGTGCCTTTCTCTTGGCCAGGAACTTGCTCTCCACTGTGGGGATATGTACTAGCACGTGCGTGGTCCCCAGGCTGGAATTGCCTTAGCCTTGCTGATCGCTTGTATACCCTTGCTTGGGCCTCCTGTGCCTGGAGTTGATGTTCCTTTACGTTGGGCATTACGTGAGCCATCCTCTCCTGCAGTAGGCAACATGCTCAATGACACTCTGGTGAAGCGTGACCCCCGGCATCCCAGGTTTCTTTGGCAATGTCCAGGAGCCCTTGTGGATGTTGGCCATACAGGAGCTCGAATGGTGAGAAACCAGTAGAGTCTTGAAGGACTTCTCTGATGGAAAAGAGCAGGAATGGGAGCAGATAGTCCCAGTCTCGACCGTCCTTTTCAACGACCCTCTTGAGCATAGCCTAAAATGTCTTATTGAAGCGCTCTGTAATGCTTGTGCCCATCCCCACGCTGTGGTGCCCGTACCTCCGCGGGACCCCCATCGGGGTCCCCACTCTCAGTCTGCTTCCTGCCGCCCTATCTCGGCTCTCTCTCCTGCTCCTGCTTCCTGGTGCGCGGCCAGCACATCCCCGGGTATGAGGCTCAGGTCAAGTGAGCGCTCCCGGTCTCTTAAAGAGACAGCACGCATTTTTCAAAAATGTTGTTAACCAATAGTATTCTTGTGTGGTATTTTTGGCCCCTCTGCTATAAGACAGGGTGCCGGAGCAACAAGTATTTCCTGTTGCTAGTTTCCGGTTCTGTGTTCTGACATGCCTGTGATCTGCTGTGCTTTTCCAGTCTCCTGCCAGTACTCCGCTAATACTGTTTGTCTTCTCAGACTACCTTCGGCTTACTACGCTATACCCTTGACGACACCAGTGCGCCTGTGCAAGTTCCATTCTTCTAAGCCATCCGTCACTTCGTTACCTACGACGACGTCAGTACTGCCTGTGCCAGCTCCGTCCTGTGCTCCCACTCCCCGCCAGTCAAGTTCCATACTACCTGTTATCCCTACCTGTTCAACTGTTCCGCTGGGCCAGCTTCCACGTATCCAGGGTCTAACTGGAGGTAGCACCTGAGTCCCCTGGGCATTCCAATCTGACCTTGTTCGAGGGGTCTTACTACAGGTGTCTGGGGCTCGCATAGTCTTGCCCCCTTCGGAGCCCCCGGTCCATGGTCCTGTGGTTCCACAAAATGGCAATAATCAAATGTGCACTTCCACACCTGTGCCTCCACTTCCATTCATTACAGATTGCTTTGGTAATGGAACCCGCTGGGTTCCTTGCACCTCCAGCTGCAGAGTTGTCTCAAGAGGTTATTTGCCTGAAAGATCAGCTGTACAAGATCATGACCTATCTGCGCCAATTTTCTACACGTATGGACTCAGTGATAACCTCGGCTACTCCCGGCTCAACCACCGGCTTCCAGGTTCCCTATTGTACGGCAGGTAAAGGTCTTCGTCTAGCAGCTCCCCCTCGGCGATCCTGCACAGTGTTGGGGGTTCATAAATCAATGAACAGTGCACTTTGAAATCCTGGGGCATATGTTTCCGTCTGAACGTGCCATGGTGGGTTTCATTATGTCACACCTCGCTGGAGAAGCTCTCGCCTGGCTAAATCCGTTGTGGGAGAGAGGGGATCCTCTGGTTAATAACCTCCAGTCTTTTCTAGAGACATTCCGTAGGACCTTCGATGAGCCTGGCTGTTCCTCTTTGACAGCTTCATAGCTTCTTCGTCTGTGCCAGGGAAGTCTTACTGTGGCTCAGTTTGCAGTTCGTTTCCGAACCCTCTCCTCAGAGTTATCCTGGAATGATGAGGCCTTGGTGGCTACCTTCTGGGAAGGATTATCTGGGAGAATAAAGGACGAGCTGGTGGGTCGGAATACTCCTGCGGTTCAAAATGACCTGATATCCTGGGCAACACAAATTGATCTTCGGTTTCAAGAACGTTCTAGGGAATCCAAGCGGGAGAGGAAACCTTATCGTATGGATCTTAGTTTCCAGAAACAGTCTGTGACTTTGTCTTGAGTCTCTCTTCCTGAAGCAATGCAAGTGGATCAAGTGAGCTTGGCCAGGCAGCGCCAGGAGGCGCGCCCCGTGGAGGGGAAATGTTTTGTACTGCAGCAGTTCTGAGCATCGGATTCATTTCTTTCCAGAGAGGTCGGGAAACTCCAGAGCCTAGGGTCAGTAGGAGAGGCTACCCTGGGTAAGGATCATCTCTCTTCATCTCTGCAAAGGACTGTCTCCATGTCCTTTGGCACAGTTAAATTTTCAGAACTTTGCCACTTGGATTCTGGAGCTGCTGGGAATTTTATCCAGCAAACGGTTGTGGACAGTTACCAGATTCCAGTTCAGCGCCTTCCAAATTCGCTGCGAGTGACTTCCATGGATGGCAAACCCTTGACCGGGCCTGTTCGGTTCCAGACTGTGCCAGTGGAACTCCACGCAGGTCTAACGCATTCTGAAAGTATCTGTTTTTACGTTTTGCCAGGTTTGTCTCACCCCTTGCTTCTAGATTTACCCTGGCTTCGAACCCATGAACCCATTCTCAATTGGAGGACTGGAGAAATACTGCGCTGGGGAGATTCCTGCTCTGATTTATGCATCTCTCCCATCCGTCCAGTTGCTCCTTCAGTTCAGCCAGCTGCCCTACTGGGGTTACCATCGTCTTACTGGCATTTCTCTAATTTTTTGGGGAAAAAGGAAGCTGAGAGACTACCTCCACACAGCTCGTATGAATGTTCCTTTGATCTGCTTCCCGGAACATCTCCCCCTCGAGGGCGAATCTATCCTCTTTCCCATGCAGAGACCCAGGCTATGTCGAATTACATCCAGGAGAACTTAACTTGAGGATTTATCTGAAAATCATCTTCTCCGGCAAGGGCAGGATTCTTCTTCGTTAAGAAAAAGGACGGATCTTTACGGCCCTGTATCAATTACAGGGAGTTAAACCAGATTACGGTAAAAAATAGATACCCGTTACCGCTTATTTCAGAGCTGTTTGATCATCTCCGAGGGGCCAAGATCTTCACCAAACTTGACCTCAGAGGGGTCTACAACCTGATTCGTATACATCAAGGAGACGAATTGAAAACAGCCTTCAACACTTGCGATGGACACTATGAATACCTGGTAATGCCATTTGGCCTCAGTAATGCACCCACGGTCTTCCAGAAGTTTGTAAACAACATTTTTAGAAATCTCTATTCATGTGTTGTTGTCTACTTGGATGACATCTTGATTTACTCCACAGACTTAGCTACTCATCGGAGACACGTGCGCCTGGTCCTACAAAGGCTCAGAGAGAATACGCCAAGTTTGAGAAATGTGTCTTCGAGCAATCCTCTCTGCCTTTTCTCGGTTAAGTAGTCTCGTCTACAGGTCTAAAGATGGATCCGGAGACATTATCCACTATCCTCAAGTGGCCTCGCCCTTCCGGGCTTAATGCGATACAACAGTTCCTGAAATTCCCCAACTATTACTGCCAATTTATTCCACACTTCTTTACTCGAGTGGCATCCATCTCGGCTCTAACTTGAAAAGGCGTTAATCACAAGGATTGGAACAATTTTTTCTCGAGGTAGACGCTTCCTCTATAGGCGATTGAGCGGTGCTCTTTCAAAAATCCTCTACCAGTCGTATGGTCTCTTGTGGTTTTTTCTCAAAGGTTTTTTCCACTTCAGAGGGGAACTATTCCATTGGGGATTGGGACCTGTTGGCAATCAAGTTGGCTCTGCAAGAATGGCAACACCTCCTCGAGGGAGCAGTCCATCAGGTCGTCATATTTACCAATCATAAAAACCTAGCTTATCTACAGTCTACACAGAGGTTGAATCCCCGCCAGGCCAGATGGGCCTTGTTTTTTGCTCGATTTAATTTTGTTCTTCATTTCCGTCCAGCTGACAAGAATGTCAAGGCCGATGGCCTCTCCAGAGCTTTCCTGCCTCCCGACTTAGAGGAAGGACCTCAAGATATCATTGAACCATCCAGGTTAGTGCCAGTAGACTGTCAATATCTCTCAGCTTCCCCCAGGAAAAACTCTCGTGCCCACGTCAGACAACAATCGTGTCCTTCGGTGGGGTCACTCTTCCAAGTTGGGCGGTCATGCCGGTCAGAAAAAGATTTTTGCAACTTATCTCCTGTTATTACTGGTGGCCTACCATGGGCAAAGATATCCAGGAGTGTGTCGCAGCCTGTCTTTCGTGTGCCCATAATAAAACTACAAAATGCTTGCCATCTGGGCAGCTTCTGCCACTACTTATTCCATCCGCTCCCTGGCAGCACATTGCGATGGACTTTATTACACTTTATTACAGATCTTCCCATCTCTTCTTGCTGTTCCGCTGTCTGGATTGTGGTGGATCGTTTTTCGAAGATTGCTCACTTTGTTCCTCTGCCTGGGCTTCCGTCTGCTCCTGAGCTTGCTGAATACTTCATACTGCACATTTTCCATCTCCATAAATTTCCTCTCAACATTGTGTCCGACAGGGGTGTTCAGTTCACTTTGAAGTTCTGGAGAGCGGTCTGCAAACTAATGAAGGTAGAACTGGACTTTTCTTCGGCTTACCATCCTCAATCTAATGGCAAGTGGAGAGAACCAATCAAATTCACTTCGTCAATGCGCATCATGATGAATGGGTCAAGTTACTGCCCTGGGCTGAGTTTTCCTATAATAATAAAGTAAGTGAATCCTCTGGAAGGTCTTCCTTCCAGATTGTGTTTGGACTGCAACATGGAATACCTCTTCCCATCTCTGGGCCCTCTGCCGTACCTGCAGCTGACACCTTTGCAGAGGAATTCTCTGAAGTATGGAGTGAAACCAAGTCCGCCCTGGAAAAAGCCTCACAACGTATGAAGAGAGTTGCGTACAAAAGGCGCCTGGATGCTCCAATCTTCTGGCCCGGAGATAAGGTGTGGCTCTCCAAGTACATCCGTTTGAAGATGCCCTCCTACAAATTGGGTCCTCGCTTCTTCGGTCCCTTTATTACCACAACTTCATGAGCTCACCACAGTCTGTTCCCTTGGTTATGCGGGCTACAGGGTAGTCTTTGGTGTCTCTGTGTATGCAGCGGACACCCACAAACTTATTAGGGATTAACTGGGGATTAAACCTGAGTGCTGCCCTATTGGGAAATTGTTTGTCCCAGACCAGTGGAAGAAGAGTGTGATGTCTGAGATTCATTGTTCTGCGTTGGCTGGTCATCCCGGGATTTTTGGTACCAGAGACTTGGTGAGTCGGTCCTTTTTGTGGCCTACTTTGTCTCGTGACGTCAGGGAATTTGTGCAGTCCTGTGGGACTTGCTCTCGCTCCAAGCCCACACTATGCTGATTAGTGTCACCAAACTTCCAGAGTCCAACAATTTTAGAACCATTACCCCATTGACGGACACGGCACACGACTGGGGACCTTACGCCGGGTTGGTAGTCCAAACTGCAGGCCAGGTACGCATAGTAGGAGCAGCGCCGGCCTAAAGTCCATAGGCTCAGGGGGCATATTACATCTGGCTGCGATGTGTCCAGGATTGTGACACCACCAACAGACCACATCCTTCAAAGCAGGCTTAGGTGACACCCTCCAGTTGTGGGTCTAGCCACCCTCCATATTGAGCCTGCCCCCTTTTGGGTATCCCAGTATGGGGAAGTAGTGAGGTCTGGTTTCCCGAGGGATTTCTCAACAACTTGGTATCTCTCAACCAAACCGACCATGTCATCTACATTCTGGGGGTTGCCCTGGGCAACCCAGGTCTGTATTTGCCTGGGGAGGGAGTGGATGAACTTGTCCTTCACCACACGCTCAACCATGTGGGCTGGAGTGGAAGTCCCTGGCTGCAGCCACTTTTGAACCAGGTGCAACAGATCAAATATCTGCAAGCTTGGGGGTTAGTCACCAGCATACGCCTAGTGGTGGACTCGCTGAGCCCTTACTGACATTGTCACTCCCAGGCATGCCAGAATTTCATTTTGTAGTTTGCCATACTCTTTGGCATTCTGGAGGGCTAAGTCGTAATACGCCTTTTGGGGTTCCCCAGTCAAATAGTGGGCCAGCACCCACCTCTGCCCATTGCTCTGATGGTAGCCTCTCACACTATGCTACCTGCTCGAACACAGTCAAAAAGGCTTCGACATCATCGCACGGGGTCATTTTTTGTAAGGCGAGTCTTACCATTTTCCGGACATGCACGTCATCACCTGAAGATGGAGAGGAGACTGCCGGCTTTACACGAACCGCATCTGCGAGGAGCTCCATTTGCCATGTTAGCGCCTCCTGCTGCTGTCGCTGCTGCTGCATTTGGTACTGAAGCTGCTGTGCTAACAGCTTATTTGTCTCTTGCTGCGCTGCTTGCTGCTGCTGACTGGCGAGCTGATGTTGCTACTCTACTTGGATGAGATGCTTCACAAGCTCTTGCATGCTTGTTCCTGGATTGCTTCCCACACTCAAAACACCACCACGTGTGAGGGGTTGCCACGTGTAGCTGCTTCCTCAGGTAGACACAGGAACACTTTGGTGGTGAAGAATCTGCTGGTTTATTGAAGTCAGCATACACCAAGGCAGGGTTCAGAAAACAAAAGCAGAGCCATTCTGGCTTAACGGAAAACAATGCAAATAAAGTGCAAATTAGCCCTTTCCTCTGCAGGTTTCTACCTGCAGACACCTGGCATTGTCCTCCGCTCCTCCTTGGAGCTCCGTGGGAGTACCTCCTCTCCCAAGACACTACACCCAGACTGTCTCACATGTCCAGGTATTGAACCAGGACCATTTGATGATCACATGATTGTGACATCACCGCAGGTCCTGCTAGTACACATGCTGGTGGCTGCAGGAAAAGATATGGTGAGCACTCTCCCTTCCACTCTATGAGTGCTCACATAAAACCAGCCCATGTATGCAGCTTACTTTAACCCTCCCAACACTTAGTATGCTGGAGGAAAAATATCCTGGTTTCATACCACTGATGCCAACATGCAGAGTGACACATATCTACTCTCGTACACTGTGCCAGTGACCCTGTCACATCAGACATTACAAATGTGTAGAATAGGAAACTACAAAAGGTCCGGTAAATGATTAATAGCTGCTGATTTAAAAAAAAGGAATGCATACGGACAATACATGGACATCACATGGATGACAACTGAGAAAATAAATCGTGCCACTTTTCTGGATGAGATTATGCCCCCATATCCTGCACAGATTATGCCCCCAGATGCTCCAGATTCTGCCCCCATATCCTGCACAGAATATGCCCCCATATGCTCCAGAT
>VIAB01010166.1:30835-41970 GCA_009801035.1 Oophaga pumilio | reverse complement strand
AGTACATCGTGTGTCTCAGTATATACAGTATGTGTCCACTTTTCCCTTTACATTTTGTCCTGTACACATTGAATTGTTAGATTTTTCACATATTTGTGTGTTTTTATTATCACTACCAATATTTGTTTAGTTCCATCCTTATACACTTACACATGGTGTTATTATTGTTATATACACTTCTTGGCACATGGTTTGTACACACCTTGTTTACTTTTATATATATGTTTTTTACATACCTTTTAATACAGTACATGTGAAAAGCCCCTTTTTTTGAGCACCTAATGGGGAATATGTATACATAAGGAACGTATATCATGTTTGTTGGATATCTTTTATCTCTGAGATATGTATACATGCTCCCAGATAATCTTATTAATAGATATACATATAATTTTTTGGCCCGCTGTCTTTTTTTTTTTTAAATGTTTATCATATATTTCATGTAATTATTTTTATACTATTGTCTTTTATTCTACTTTCCACTTACAGGCACATTTTGCTATAGTGCTGCCGTTTACCATTTGTGTCTAATAATGGTAATTTTATTGAATTAATAAAGTTGTATTTGTACCCTTCTTTTAGACCTTAAGTTCTGGCTGTGCTTTTTGGTATCACACACACAATGATACATACACACACACTCACACAATACTCAACCCTTATTCATTTTCCCCGCGCTGCTTCAGTCTCTGCTGCGGTCTCATCGTCTCCACTGCTGGCACAGTATAAAAATGTAAGAATCGTGCAGGAGCTAAGAATGTCACCATGGAACAGAGACAGACCAACAGTTGAAGGATTTATTTACAGGGGAGAATATCTCCTCGCAGGGAGATGTAATAGGGAATAAAATGTAATTTCAACAGTTCACTTAAGCTAAGCGGGATTAAGCAACAGTTCACTAAACGACAGAAGAAGCAAAAAGAATATTCTGGGAACTTATCAGTTCGATGAAACCTTGATTGAAGGGACCGTTTTCTCCAACATAGGCACCGTCAACAGTGGCACTTGCAGTCTCCAAAGTCTCTCTCTTATTCCGGGCAAACAGCGGGGGGTTGAAGCTGGAGACAGGAATAACGCGGGAGAGCTGAGTGTCTCCTGCTCTGAGTTTCCATATGTCAGGGTGACAGTCACTGAGTAAGAACGATGATGGAAAAACTGATAAGTCTCTCTGGAACACTCAGGGGCCCTGGCCTGTCATCGGGGGAAAGTCAGGACCGAAACTACCGGTTTCTGCTTCTGTACTCTCCTGAGGGAAGCCTCCTCCAGACACCAAGGCCTCCGCGCTCACGTACTCGCAGGTGGATCTCACTATGTCACGTACTGCTAAGTCAGAGCACTGGCCGAGAGTCACCTCTTTACTGTGGCACGAGGATGCGGTCTCTCATCTGCGCGATGCATGCTGCTCTCTGCTCTGCACACGCTGCTTTCATGCCTTCCGCCCTTCTGCCTTCCAGTCCACAGCCCTGTCCCGTCCCCCACGTCTCCTACAGGTCACATGGTGCGGTCGGTCCAGGTCACTTAGTCTT
The DNA here is from genome assembly GCA_009801035.1 of Oophaga pumilio. Lineage (NCBI taxonomy): Eukaryota > Metazoa > Chordata > Amphibia > Anura > Dendrobatidae > Oophaga > Oophaga pumilio. The sequence continues at coordinate 40,444 of VIAB01010166.1, read as the reverse complement.
CCCCCCTGCAACCCTGCTGTCCCACCAAATAGTTCCGGACATGGAGCAAGGGAGGTAACATCCTTCTGTCTGTACTTGTTCCTCACCCCCTTACAACAGCATGGTGCACGATGAAGTGACATCATACACCCACTGAGTCACAAGCAGAGGGGGAGTGATGGGAGAGGGAGCATCATCTGACGATCTCTCCTCCATCACTGTTTTCAACTGTATCGGCGTCTATGATGCCGATAAGTTGAATGAGCGATGGTGGGGTGGCGCAGGGCCCCATAGCGGCCACTGGCTTGGGGCCCCTGGAGGAGCATGGGCCCTAGGCAGCTGCATGGTCTGCCTGCCCCTAACACCGAACCTGATGGTGAGGAGCCGACTCTCCCAACTGTTCCGCTGCTCATAATCTACCTGTCATTTCCAATTAACTCTTTTTAGTCCTATATGTACTAAAGAATTACTCCAATTTTATCTTCCATCCACTAGGTGTCCGACAACCACCTTACAACTCTTATATGATATTCAGATAGAGGGTATGAACAGATGTATCTGATATGTTGCACTTTTCAGTGAACATAGGGATTTGTATAGACATTAAAACCTCTTGGTTACCAAGGACCAGATATTTCATCACTTGATCACCAGAACTTAGCCACCAAAAGGATCACCAAGGGCTAGGTATTGCACCTAATGGGTCACAAGGGACTGGGCACTGCTCATCAAAGACATGCACTGTACCACTAGGTCAGCAATTATTTGGCGATGTAGCTCTGGGTCACCAGGGACTGGTCATAGCATCATTGGATTAACGAGTACTAGTTGCTGAACTGAACCACTTGGTCAGCATGGTTTATGTGCTTTACTATTTGTTAGGTAAGGACTTGACAATGCACCACTGGGTCAACTGGGAATGGTCACAACATAATTCCCAAAATGTCCTTTGGAACAATAAGGTCCTTTGAGTCCTACGCCCACACCATGCCCCAGGAATATCTGCATCTTTGGACCTTGACATAGGGCCATTAAACTCATTTACGAGGGTCCTGGTACAACTTTTACACCTTCACATCATATAGTTGCACCTTGATTGGGACACAATGGAAATTGGTTTCCACTGGAGGCTACATTAGAATGAACAATAGAAGGTAGTCCCAGAGCTACATTCACAATTCTGCTATCTGCTACTAAAATTATTATTCTCAACAGCTTAATTGGGCTCTTATAATATGGTAAAAAGTTTTCAGATGAATGCACAATGGAGTAAAGATGATACTTCGTGGAATTAAAATCATCAGAAGAAGCTTTGTCTAGACACTGGACAACCAATGAATACTGGGAGATTATGGCTCTGGAGAATTAATTTCTATAAATCATTCTATAGTTTAATAGTCAAATGATTTGGTTTGAATGGAAAACACAAAATTTAAAAATGTTGTTTAGAATTAAAAAAAATGGCTCCTTTCTCTCGAAGAAAGAAGTGCCACACCTGTCTATAGGTTGTGTATAGTACTGCAGCTCAGCCTCATTTTTTTAGATGGAGTTGATTTGCAATAGCACAATATTTTTCTAATCCTAGAAAAGCCCTTTAAGGCTGAGTCCACAAATTACTGTACTATATTTGTTCACCATTAAATGAGAAATAATAAACCTTTTTACTTTTCTTCCTATTTGGATTTAATTCTGTCTAAAAAATTAACTGGTGACACTGTATGAACCTGGATTATAGAAAGATTACATAAAACCATCAGCATTGAGAAATGAGTAGAAAAATAATTTGATGTATACTTTATATGGAAATTAGGCACATGTCTCTTTAAATCAACTCATCCTTTATAGCCCTGATTATTCATCATCACCATCACTGTGTCTGTCACCTTTCATTTCACATTTGTCTTTCTGCGATCAAGTAACTTTCATAGATTATTCGTTTGATGGAAAGAGCTTTCATTCTGAACTGGTAAAACTCTTCCTGCTCCTGTGGGAGCGATGTTCTGCCGTATTATTTGTATTATCGTGAGCGAATCAGTCCCTCTGAAGATGAGAACAGGTTATCTGGGGATAGCAAATGTAAATCAGAAGGCTGTAACTATTTCTGAAGTACTAAGGTTCAGTAAATTCTGTTGATCTCTAAATAAGACCATGTATTTATTTAAAGTACATTTACTACAAAAAAGGATACAGCCTTTACAGCACACACATGTATCACTCTATGCAAAGAGCACAAAGATGTACACACTCTTATACTGTGCAATAGGGTACAGCCTTTAAAGCAGACACATTTATCAATCCATAGTTTTTATTGATGCAAATAACATAAGAATGTACACACACACTGTATAATAGGATACATCCTTTACAGCAGATGCATGTAACACTCCATAGTTTCTATATATGCAAAGAGCACAAAAATGTGCACACAATTATACTGTATAATAGGATACAGCATTTACAGCAGATGCATGTAACACTCCATAATATCTACATATGGAAAGAGCACAAAAATGTACATGCACTTATACAGTATAATAGGATACAGCCTTTACAGCAGATGCATGTAACACTCCATAGTTTCTATATATGCAAAGAGCACGAAAATATACATACACTTGTACTGTATAATAGGATACAGCCTTTACAGCAGATGCATGTGACACTCCATAGTTTCTATATATGCAAAGAGCACAAAAATGTACATGCACTTACGCAGTATAATAGGATACAGCCTTTACTGCAGTTCCCCTACACAGCATAGACTTTTTAACAGGATCTCTCTCTGAGGACAGGAGAGTTTGATCAGTGTTTGATCTGAGTGTGATCGGATTTTCTTCGAGGTGGAGAGAAAAAGAAAAGTTTCTGCATCTGCAACTTCACCTTTCTATCAGTTTGTGAAAATTGGACAGCGCTCAGATCAAATGTCAGCCGATTTTTTTTTCATGGACCTATGAACAAGAATGTGCAAGTGGCTTCTGATTATTGGAGGTAAATCGCGAATGCTGTAATTTTTTTGTGGTCCGAGGAGAAAAATTAGACATTTGCACGGCCCCATAAAAGAACATGGGGACAAGTGCTATTCATAAGAATTACGTATAGCACTCGTCTGATTTATACAGTTGTCTGCACAAGCCCTTAGTGTGAGGCTAGGCAGCGCCTTTGGCCGTGACACCTGTCGCGCAGCAATAGTTTGTTATAAGTCTCAGCTACATCCCTGGGCAATACAAGTGAATAAGGTCATTGTAATTACTGACTGATAGCATAGAAAAAATACTAAGCCCCTTTCTCTTGATGCGCTGCTCCGCTCGATGTAGAATATGGACTAAGGCTTTGAGCAACTCATGAGGGGTCGCTTTCTTCCGAAAACAACTCCATACTTGTCCATGGAGCTACAATACCAAGCACAATCAGTGGACAGGTGTGGCGCATTGTGGAAGAAACCTGCCATGTTTTTCTAATCCCGTACAACCCCTTTAAATGATTTTTACATATATTAGTTGTGTTACCTTTAGTTATTATCACTGTACTAAGTTTCAGTCTGCAACCTTCATTGATTTAGAGAACTTTCTGATATGCAGTTAGCAGCCTGATCCAAGTTTCACTTTTTCTCTTCCAGAAGCGTTTCTCCCAGTAATACATGCTGGGTATGAGCTCTGTTGCCTCTTACAAAAATATAGGCTGGATGTGAGGTCTACGTGTGTTCATGATTATGCTTAATTCACTTGCTTTCATGTATCAGGCAGAAGTCCTGTCCTGCAATTATTTTTCTTATTATTATTCTTCCCCATGTACTTTCCTCTTTGTCTATAGCCTGTTTACTTTCCATAAGACTTTAGATATTTTCTTCCCTGCCCTCTGAAGTTCTGCATTCAACCTCCTCCCTCCTGCTATCTCTAAAACTGAAAGAAGGGAGGGAGAGCAGAGAACCAGGAGCTCTGGCAGCTATGTATCTGTTTTACAGAGTACTCAGCTAAATACAGTACAGGACTTACAGGCAACTTGCAGCAACAAAATGGTAGAACATTTCTAAGGCCGTATCGAGAGCATAGGATGCAATATGCTAATGACCCTTGGCTCCTGCTCTGCTGCGAGTGGGAGCCGAGTGTCATGCGACTGTGCTCCGAGCCTCTCGCACAAAGCGGATCAGGGCACAGTTGCGGAGGAGGCAGAGAAACTAATTTATCTATCTCCTCCATTGCCGGCGTCGGCGTATACCGCACAGCACTCGGATGATATCCGAGTGATGTGCGCTGTGTCACTTGCACCCATAGACTTATATGGGTGCAAGTGAGCTGAGACTTGGCCGAGCGTCGGTGACAATCGCAGCATGCTGAGATTTCACTCGCACGTAGAATACGGCCGAGAAAAAAGCGCTGACGTGAGCTGCCCCATAGATTAATACTGGTCCGAGTGCTATGTGATGTTGATTTTTCGCATAGCACTCGTCCGTATTCATCGCTAGTGTGACTCTGGCCTAATATAGACTATTTAGAAAAGTTTCTAAACTTTGTTTTTAAGAAGCAAATAAAACAATGTGCACAGCGTTTGCATTTCTTTATTTTAATTTTTCCTGTTGAAAAATGTATTATAGCTGGTTAATCAATGTTAAACAACACAGTATTAGGCTGGGGCTACATGGCGGCATGTGCTTTTTGTTGGTGCAAAACATCTGTGTGACTTGTCTGCGACTTGCTGTCACGCCACTATTTTAGAGCTTGGGTTTAAGGAGTAAGGTTTCTACTTGTGGAGAGTGACATGTCTGATATGCCAGTAGGACAAGCCAATGCAGAGAACCAATGAATGTCTTGTGCTACCATTGCTGAATTTGTAGGACTCTTTAGAAGGGTTTTCCAATAATGTAATAAAATGGCCTCCATCATGTAATTCAAACACCAGGCCATCCTGGTCATGTCTCCAGACAAGTTGCAGTGTGAAGAAACAGTGCTCGAGACCTGTGCCTCAACTGACAGAGGGGCTGTATTCTAAACATACAACACATACTGGTGAGCTGCAAGAAAATTGCTGTGACAGGAGAAGAAATAAATCCTGTCATCAGCTAACTGCACGCAGAGAACTGAGGCTTGGGAAAAAAATCCTTTGCACTCAGTCAACCAAGGAAATTATTTATTTCTTCGAATTTCACAGCCCTTCTCCTCAGCTCACAGAGGTGTGTGTGCTTCAGATTGCATTACATGACGAGGGCCATTTTATTATATTTAAAGGGTTATCCTATTAGTGAAACTAAGTTTTTAAGAGTTTATCACCATGAAACTGTTGGTGACGGGCAATTCTGCAAGTCTCCAGAGAAAGCTTTGTTGGACCTCATATTTCACCTTTAGTGGCCACTGGGGAACACATCTATTGAATAATTAAAAAGCTTGTCTGCAGTCAGTGCTGTAATTTGAAGCTCCTCAACCCACTGCTAAATCAATAAAAGGGCACATGCTTCCTCTGCACTTCCTAAAGTTACACCTCTGTCTACTTCCCTACACATGGATGAGAAGAATGAGGAGGAGGGAGATGAAGCAGCAATATCTTTACTTTTGTCTGTCTGTGAGATTCATGCTGTTAGAGGGGAAAAGGAGCAGCCAAAGAAAATCCGCTAAATGGAGTTAAGTGCTTTATAAACCAGCAATAATATGGTCCCTAGCGTCAGACCATACACTGTTGTGAATGGGCTTGAGATGAGTTCTGAGCAGAGGCTCCCTCTGGTGGTTACAAGCGGTACTGGTCTGTTCAGTGAAGATTGTGAGGACTGGGAATCAGGTGTTACTGACTGGTCTTATATAAGGGAGTCACCTTCCCATCAGGGTTGCCGGTGATCAATTGTTCTGGTCTGAATCCTTGATTCCAGTTTCCCTTGTAGCCTGCTGTGTCGTGTCTGCATCTCCTGCTAACAGATAAGACATTTTCTTCTTTTTTGTTTCTGTGCTTGATTTTTGCATTTTGTCCTGCACTTCTGTGGGGGCCTTCTGGGTCCCCTCAGGGGGCTTTTGCCCTCTCAGTTTAGTTCAGCCACTGATGTTTGTACTTTTGCTTTTTCCAGTTTTTTCAGTGGCTGCTGTTTTGATTTTGTTACACCAGAGAGCTAATTTAGGTGGTAGAGGTCGTGTGATCTCAGGTGTTTTTGAAATTAGTAGAGTTGGTGCTTTCAGGGTTTTTTTGGGATTGCAGTAAGTACCCTTCCTATCCTTTTCTATTTAGTTAGTTTGGGCCCCAACGTTTGCTCATACTATTTTCTGTCTGTGTCAGTATTTCGTCTTGTCTAACCGCCATTACATGTTTGGGGGCTTGCTATTATCTTTGGGGTTCTGCTCCGGGGCAGATAGCTTTCCTATTTCTATCTTTAGGTGTAATTAGTTTCTCAGGCTGTGACGAGGCGTCTAGGACCAACGTAGGAACGCTCCACGGCTGCCTCTAGTTGTGGTGGTTAGTCAGGGTACTGCAATCTCATAGATTCCAACTGCTCTGGTGTATTGCCTTTTTGCCTGCACTCCTCAGCTACCGAATCATAACAATACACTATGCCAACACTGTACTTCTTTATTACATGGATACATCCCTTTCACAAATCACCAATCAAAAAACAGTGTCATAATTCATGGCCACTGGGCCTTGTGTTAGGAATAACACGACGTACCACTCTGTCCCTAATGTTCTGCAGTTTAGGATACTCCTTAGATATGTAACGATTTGTAGTGTCCTGTTGTCCACCATTGTTTTATTATATCATTCCCCATGTCCGATATACAGTATATGTTTTCTGATAAATCTTTCTCTATAACTAAACCCTCTTCTATGTAATCCAATTTTACCAACCAACCTCTTACAGAGACACTGACATCTATATATAAATCCCTTTCATCCTCCTGTGCATGGCTGGGAGGGAAAAAAATCATCCCTTACATCATCAAAGAGGACATGTTATAAAAAAAACCCAGAGAATTGCTATGAGCCGCGGAGGAGATTCAGACTGGGACACTAAAAGGGCCATTACACCAAAAGTCCATAGTTTGTATTGTAATACAGTATCTAACACTAGGCCAAAGTGTTCCTGGGGGTTGAATGAATGAAATTAGATACATTTACTAACCAAGAGCCCCCTTGAACTGAGCAATGGAGGAAGTCATTTTGCACTTTCCAATAAATAACAAAGGGCTCATTCAGTGCTCTTGAGTTAATGCTGAGATAGTATTGAGAAGGGGGCAAAATCTAAGATGTAATACCAACACATACTACGGCATATTTATCAACTCTCCCAGAACATCCCTGAGGCCCTCAGAAAAAGGAGAGACGTTCCCTACTCATGCAAGAGTTGGTTAATTTCTTCTGGAACGTTTCTGGGAGGATGCTCTGCTCTTAGTCTTTGCAAAACTCATAGGGTGGAAAACTGGGTTGGATTCTTCCACCCTAAAATCAACTTTTTGCTCGAGGTGCCAAAGGTACATGGTACCAAATTGTACTTCCACGTGAAGGTCTTTTTAAAATATATAGATACATTGATGAAATGATGTTACTTATGAAATGAACTTCTGTGCCAGATACAAGTACCTACTGGGTTTGAAGAATCAATAACCTGGATAATATGCCTTATTGGGATAGACTTTGTGTTTTTTTGCATTTACCTAGAAAACGGGAGGCTATTCCTTTAAAGCAGCTATATTAGAAATACATTGGTCTCTATAGCGTATGTGAAAAAGTTTCTTGTTCCTGTGAAAGACTTTTATGTTTTCAGTGATTGGTTTTCCATCTTATACAAATGAAGAATCTGGACGTATCTCCTTATTCAGCAGCATTACTCTTCTTTTATGTTTATTACCGGTGACATATGCTTGCTGATATGTAAGTTTTCCCGACAGTAATTGTGAGCGTTTCATTTACTCTAATAGAGCTTGTTATCTTGTTATAGGCTCATCACTGCCTTTGTTTTAGAATCTTCTTATAACATTTCCTTTCTTGGAGAAAATCGCTTGTAGCTACAAATATTTCTAAATAAGACCATATTATGGCCAATCCAAAGATCTAGGTAGACTGAACAGTTGGACAGCTAAGCAACGCTTAAAAACCTAGGCTAGAACCTGATGGGGCAAAGATGAGTGGGGCTACTGGGGCATGTAGGTCGCAGTTGTGACCTGGTACTAAGGTCCAGTAGGTGCAGAAGCCACCGGCCACCTGTTGTGAATATGTTTTATGAATATAAAGTAATCATTACATTTACCCATGTACTTCCAATTAGTCCCCTGAAATGCTGTCCTGAATATTGAGCTCACGTTTTCCCTTAGTAGCTTACTATCCCTGCTGCATATGCACTCCTGCCTACGCATTAACTATCCCTTCCTGCCTCTGCCTCTAACTCTCAGTTCCCCCCTCCATCTGGGTTGGTCACCATAGTTAACCCTTTCCCAGCTAACTGCAGCCCATTGGAATATTCTAGCTGTAACACATACAAGTACATAATCACATTTAACCTTTGGGGGTCTGGAAGCAATCCATGAGCTTCCACCATCATTACCCAAGAGCATTAGAAGGGAGGCCACAGATCAGGAGGTTGCAGTAGTTAGTTAAGGTGGGAGATGATGAGGGCATGCACTAGTGTTTTTGTAGATTCTCGGTTAAGGAATGTACAGATCTGGGAAATATTTTTGAGTTGGAGTTGGCAAGAACAGGAAAGGGCTTGGATATGTGGTTTAAAGGAGAGCGCAGAGGCAAGGGTTACCTTGAGACAGTTAGCTTGCGGGACTGAGGAGAGTGAGCAGCCATTGACTTTGATGGGTAGATCTGTTGGGGGAAGGGGTTGAGTGAGAGTGGGGAAAAATGATTAATTCTGTTTTGTCCATGTTAACTTTTAGAAATCGAGCAAATTTCAGTTAGTCATTAAAAGGATCAACCACTGAGGACTCTCAAATTTTAATATTTAATATTTTTCTATGTAACACAGGAATCAAAGATGTAATTGCAATCGACTACTTTGTGCTCAACTGTTTTTGATTGCCAAATGATTGATTAAATGTCTCATATTGATGGTATCTTGATGGGTGGTACTCCAAATATAAGGGTCTAAGATGTCTTAAAAATGTATCAGGTTGTTGGTTTCAAGCTAGTCACACTTCTTGACCAAAAGGTGGTTCAGCTATTTTTGAAACTCCCACAGATGTGAATTGAAAGAGTCACTCATGTGGAGCTACCTCTCCATTCACATTGTTATGGGCTCACCTGGTGAGGAAGATTCTTTAAGCCGTAGGTCAGAATGAGCAATACAGACCAAAGGCAGTGGCATGGCTGGCAAGACTTGTGGATTGCACGAGGATCAATGAGGATCATGACAAGCTGGGTATGCTGGATGGCAGGCAGACAGGCAAAGCAGAAAGCACCTGAAGACACAGATCCAGGAGTGCACACATACACAGGAACTGCAGATGCAAAGACAGTTCAGGACTTGCAGCAAATAAATGTTTAAAAGCAAACATATTCTATCAATAGACTGATGGTCTTGGTAGGGACACATGCAGCATTGATGAACAGGTAAACTGAATACTTGCTTGTTGAAAGGATACAACCTGTTGAATAACCGTTTGTAGTGGGAAGAGTGATGCGCACACGGTACCAGGGCTATGGGGTACTCGGCACCGA
>VIAB01010164.1:27519-44411 GCA_009801035.1 Oophaga pumilio | reverse complement strand
CTTTCGCTCGGGGCCCATAAAAACCTGGAGCCGGCCCTGGTTCTACCCCCATATTTAACCAACCTCTAAACCCCCCATTTATTTAATGTAAATTATCGTCCTTATCCAAGCACATCACTTCATATGTATTGAGAGCAGACACCGTCAGAAACAGAACAGAGTGAAGAATAGCAGCAAATCCTTACCATGCCGTTTACCATAAACTGCACCTGCTCATTTTCATTTAACTTGGGGACGAACAAAAGGAAAAAGCATTTGACGTCCAAGGGATCACAATGTGCCAATATCATTCGTCAAATCTGTTCCACCTCTAATACAGGGAAGGCTCGGCTCCTTATTTCACACAAGTCCAAAAACTTTGCCAGACTTTTGCATTAGCATCTTAGCTGTGTACACAGATTTCTTTGACGCATGGTGTTTGTCACAACATGAATCACGTTGCCCTCCCTTTCCCGGGGCTCGGCACTACACACTATCTTCATAACAACATTTGCTGTGTAGGACTTCTTTCTTCTTTCACCCTTCTTGAGTTCCAAGCTGGCAGAAGACTTTTGGACAAGCCGATCTTCTGTAGGCACGTCTTCAAGCTTCTCCGATGAGCGCAGAATTACTCAGCCTTGGCAGCCATTCCATCTGCAATTCGAAACCCATGAAGTCTAAATTGGTTTTAAATCCTTCCAATAACAATCCTCAAAAGACTATTTATCGAATTAACTTCGTAGACTTCTAAATTCTCCAGCTCCCCCAATATTTGCTTATTAATTAATCATCGTTAAGGGACATGAAACTCTAACGTGATTGGTTTGAGGTTGTTATAAGTTTGTAACCTCTCGCTGATGTGATTACGTTAATAACCGAGGTTTAATGTTTCCAATTATCTCGGGATTTTCTCCTTCCAAATTCTTCCAAACATCGAACTCCACATCAAATTTTTTGGATCCAACTTGCCAGGAAGATGTGAAAATCTAATTCATGATTGATAACAAAGGTAAACTTGGTCTTTCTGTAATCATTAGGGCAGAGAAAAATATTCAAGGCGCCAAATCTTAATTATGGCTTCACTTATGAAACATAATAAAGTAGTTAATGCTTAAATTTAATAATCTGGGCAAAGATGTGAGATTTAGATGGACAATAAAGTGAAAAATATATAAAAAAAAATAACATGTGAAGTAGGGATGCACAAAGCAATTTTGTCTGGTATTATAGTAAGTAGGGGAAAATCCATGGCTTTTAAATCTTTCCAACAATGTGCAGTAGTAGAATGATATGGTACTTTCTGCATGACGGTACAATATTTTGGACGTTGCAGGTAAAGATCTCTTAACCACACTGATCTTAAGACAGGGGTCAATATATTTGACCACCACTCCACTCAAACTCTCCGAAGATCTGTATGTACGGGAAATGGAGGATGAGAGTTGCCCAAGACAGTGACTGGGGTCCCAAAAGTCAGAATCTGAGAGATCTAGCAATTATTATCATGGGTTCATTCACATGTTAGTTTTTCACATATGAGTGTTATTCATTTTGTTCACAGATAGCTCTCATTCCTGTGACAGTCTATGGAGCTGTTGACATGTCAGTGAATTTGCAAACCGAGTGGTCCGTGCAAAATAGCGGACACATATCCAACATTCATGGAAGAGTTGGATCAAACTTCGTAATGGAAGACTGTGGAAAAGTTGGACTGCACTCGGATGACATCCCTTGGCAGTCTGTTTTTCACTGACAGATAGGAAAAAGTGGAGAAACTTTTTTTCTCATCAGTGTATAAAATTGATTAAACTTTGACCAAACTTTGGAGAGGCTCTGATGAAAATCACTGATGAAACTCGTACATCAAAAAACAGATGTCTGAATGAGACCTTAGGGCTCATATTCATCTGCGTGAGAAACGGACAAGTGCAATCCTATAACAAAATCGGATTGCACTGTAATGCTATTCTATGATTCCCTGTTCACCTTCAATTTTCTTCTCAGCTCAAATCAGACTGAGAAAAAAATTGCAGCAAGCTGCAATTGGCCGCGTATATATCGGACAAGACTCGCCAATACAAGTCAATGGGTGTGAGAAAAAAATCGGACAGCACTAGGACCGACTCCTAGATAGCCTGACATTTCATCAGCTAAATGCAATAAATTCACTGTGTGACCCATCAGAATAGGATAGAATAGATATATACACTGAATAGCTAGAAAGATGTCAGTGACATATATACTTAGTGCAGTGCGTGTGTACTTTAATGTTCATGTATTTAGCTAATAATTCAATAACTTAAAGAAAATAATGGCGTGGGGTCCCTGAAATTTTAATAACCAGCTGAGAGAAAGTCGACAGCTGGGGGCTGATGTTTGTAGCCTAGGAAGGGGGTAATAAACATGGAGCTTTCCAGGCTATTAATATCAGCTCATAGTTGTATGCTTAGCCTTTACTGGTTAAAATGGTGGACACCCCAAAAAAAATGCCGTAGGGTCCTTGTATAATGCATAACCAGCAAAGGCTAGGCAGACAGCTGTGGGCTAATATTAATAGGATAGGAAGGGGCCATGGATATTGGCACCCTCCTGGACTAAAAACATCCGCCCCAGAAATGGTGCATCAGTAAGACACACCAGTTTTGTCGCTTAGCCTCCACTTTTCCCACTTGACCTGGTGTGGTGGCAAGTGAGGTAATAGTATTGGGGTTGATGTCACTTTTATATTGGCAGCTGACATCAAGCCCAGGGGTTAGTAATGGAAAGACGCTCCCATTACTAATCCCATAGTCAAATTGTAAAAAAAAACAGCCTAAAGAAAGTCCTTTATTTGAAATAAACACTCTCCCCCTCTTTTACACATTTATTGAAAGATTAAAAATAATAAACCACCGTATTTCCCACCTGTCCAACGAGAAAATAATCCGTTTGTCCCACGATGAGTCTAGCTCCACTACATCTTGATGCCTTGCTGAACGTTGGCATGAAGCGATCGTTCAGCCTGGCATCCAGCAGAGACACTGAGCTGCGTGTGATGGTGGTGACGTGAATAAGTTGAGCGGAGTTCATAGCCAATGAACTCCGTTCACCTCACTGACATCATCTGACTTTTCAGGAACAATATCGGACCGATTTTATTAATGCTGATGAGTATGAGCCCTTAACCTGCGAATAAAGGCTCATTCACTAGTCAGTTTTTTTCACGTTCGAGTGAGTTTCATCAGCGGTTGTAGGCAGAGTTTCATCACAGTTTTATAAAAGTTTTATCTGAGTTTCATCAGTTTTTCTTGTATGAAAAAAATGTACTGCACCTTTTACTGTCAGTACGTGAAAAACAAAGAGCACTTTGATGGCATCTGAGTGTGGTCCAATTTTTTCACCCACAAACTTGCATTGCTGATTTTGAACCGACACTCAGATTAATATTGGACATCTCACCAATTTTGCGCGGATTTTGTGCGACAAATCTCAGACATATACACAGGCCAATTCACTATTATAAGCACAAGTGAAGTACATTGCAAGTACATTAAGGTCTCCCCATTTTTACAAACGTGACCCTCCGCACTCGCTAGGGACACGTAAGGTCAGCTTGGCACAGTTTTACACAGACCCCCCTGTCCACATGGGCCCAGGGAGGTACGGGGAGTGAGAAAAGGTGGCCCACGCAGTCACTGAAGTGGCACCACACTCGCCCACAACACTCACAGGTTGAGAGGCCCCTTTCACTAGCCCCAGTGAAACAGAACCTTATCAGCCCAGTAGGACTGCCACTAGTTCCTCCTTCGATATATGCCTGGTCCGTTAACAGGGTTATATCAGGCCAGAAACCAGTCCCAGTAGCGTGTGGTTAGGCCGAGAAATGGACGTGTGTATTCTTGGATCGAGATAAAAGAACAGCCCAAGGTTAAATTATATATTTAATTGCTTAAAGGGCACAATAGACAATATACTATATATACACAAAGGTTATAGACATATAATGGTCAGATATGCAAATCCAATAGGGGTAGGACAAAGTGTTAAAAACAGAATATATAGTTATACCAGTTAGATGAAAGGCCTGACTTGCGGGGAAGGGGCTGACACATGGGAGGCTTGTTTCCCCTCGATGTGTGACTTGTCCTCACACAATGTTCTTGAAAATAAAAGGAAATGCTGCACACAAGCATTTAACTCTCTGAGTCACTCCTCTCCTGCCCTATGGGTTGGACCTAAATCTCCTGCCCTGGGGGTTTGAAGATAAATCTCCCAAAACCTATGAAAGGTCAAAACTCCTTTGTAGGCGGTCCTAGGGCAGCAGTTCTGGCGCCTTCGGATCCGACCAGGCACCTGCTAGTCATAACTAAACATAATTTTGCTACCTAGCTGCTAGTGGCTGTTCTTTATATCTCCCTTCCTCTGCATGTTAGAATGACTCGAGTCCCAGGCAGGAGCTTGCACAGGTCTGGGAATCTCGGAAATAAATACGATGTACAGCTAGGACATATAGTATTTCCATAAGTCCTTTATGAAATCCTAGCTGGCTGAACAAATGACTCAGGCAGCATGGCCTGGATCCTCAGGGGTCTTCCTTTAGAAGGTTGCATACCAGCTACTAGTGGAGGTGTGAATCCTTTGTTTGAGCTGGCCAGGTTTCATGTTACCACAGCATGTGCTGAAGGATTTTTTATAATTCAATGCCCAATAGTATACAGGTGATTGACATGGAATTATGTCTCCAATATTCATCACAGAGCCCTAACTAAACCACTTCTCTTAGCCTCAGGGCCGGCTCGAGAGATTACGGCGCCCTAGGCGAAACTATTTTGTTGCGCCACTACTATTAAGTATACGTATTTTTTTCTCGGGTGCCCCCTTAGTGTAGTGTGTGCATTTTTGGTTGTTTGCTTTGCTTTGCCAACATTTGAAAACTTAGGAGCAAAATAAACTCACGGGATTAAACACCTGTCAGCAGACGATGCAAACGACTCACGTCCGTAGTTTAGCGCCTCCTTTCCGTGAGTAAATTGAAGCTCAACGGTTTTTCTTTTAAATCTATGGTAAAAAAATTTATGTACACTTTTCTTTCCATCCCTAAAACTTTTTGCCTTTTGAAAAGATTTTTTATAATTTTTTCTATTTTTTCTCTGGCGCCCCCTTAGGGTCAGCGCCCTAGGCGGCCACCTAGTTCGCCTATACGTTCGGGCCGGCCCTGCTTAGCCTCTAACTCCTGCCTCTATGATTGTTCCTGAGGGTCCTTCGGATGTGTCTTGAAGTGAAGGACATCCTGAATTCCAATATGGTTTCTGGTCAATTGGAAGGGTTTTGGTCCTAAGGAGAGGTCTTGGGAGCCTGTTGACAACAGCTACGCCCCTGCTAATCTTCAGCATTTTCTCTGCCAGCTGGCCTAAAGAAGAGGAGAGTACTGGCGCTAACTCACATGCCTCCTCAGTGCCACCCTACTCACAGTGGTCATTGTGCAGCTTCTCCTCATGTCAGGCCATCTTGCTAAGTTTGCCTTTGTCAGCACTCCTCAGCACTGCAAGTGGTTTCCATTTGGCTTTAGGGGATCATAGCTGGTCTCTGCAGAAATATGACCCTGCTGTGACCTGCAAAGATTAGGTTCCCTGGCCTATCCTGGAAGGGTCTATTTTAGGCAGCTCCTCCAACCGAACATTGGTTCCTAGCTTGCTAGTACTTTGTTTTTGCATAACTTCATATTGTCTCCCGTTATCAACCCAGCCTCTTTACCCTATTTGACTTCTCCATCCCTGACTCCGTCTTTTTACTGTGAACCTGTGCTGCCGGCACCGACCTTGAACCGACTATGCCTCTTTCTCGTTCTCCTGTACCTCATCCCAGGAACTGCCCTAGAGTGGTGCCTGGTATCTACAGGCAGCCTGGCCTATTCTCACCATCAGAGGCCCTAGTGAAGGCCTGGTAAACACTTGGTCATGCCGCCCAAGGGTAAACCGGTACACCCGTCACGTAGCGCTATGGGTCCACACTCACCACCTTTACAAAGCCATCCCTTCTCGCTAGGAGAGGAAGATCTACACCTGTAGCCATTAATAGCAAGAAAAGAATAGAGTTGGCCATGATGTCTCGGGGACAGGGAGACAGAGCCTTGAAGGAGGGCGAGTAGAAGCTGACCACTGAGGATCCAGAGAGGTATAGTTGCCAGGAAAGAGTGATGAGTGTCTGTCTCTTCCAGAGGCTGACAAGTGGAAGTCCAAGTGAAATGAGTTGCAGCCTAGGAGTAACTGTACCATCATTGAAGTGTAAGCCACTTTTCACAATGATTTTGTTATTTTGCATGTATGATCAATTGAGAGATATTGTCAAATTTTTGGTAAGGCTGGTTAGCTATAAATGAATGTTAATAATTGTTACATTGGATGACTTTTTAAAGGATTCAAAAACAACATTTTTTTACCTATGTCCCAAATATTAAACACTTTATACAGTAATACACCATTAACAACCATCAACAATTACAATATATTCTTCTGGCTCTGCATGGATGTTATCCAGTACTTAAGTATAGTATTAGATGTTTTTTCTTCTGTTGCTCCGCTCTGTGGACACATCTGCTTGGCCATATGACCACTTCCTTTCTTGATCCGGACTGAACACCGGGATTAGGGAAGTGACCCTTGGACACGGCCGCTTCCTATCCAGGTTGCTTCTTGCCAATCATCTTATTTTAAGCATTTACTTGATGAGAAGAATGAGCGATGCTTCCTCCAGAGGGTGAATCCTCGCTTATTCATTCCTGTCTTTTGTTCTTTACACTTCGGAGGAATCATCGCTGTTATCACCTCTGCCTTGGATTGAATGGGTCATAAATTTCACCTTTCCCATAAAAGCATAAAGTCACCCGTCTGCCTGATGTTTGTTATTCCTACTCTCCAAGTGACGGTTTTGAAACGTGTGTGAGTGCCAAAGTACTCACCAATCTGTCAGTGCTAATTGTGAGGATCTTCCGAGCTGTAAGGCTGCTGGAAAGGAGGTTTTGGTAATAGGTCATACATTTATAGACACTGCAAGACTAGTGAAAAACACTTGGTATCCCATTGGTCTTGTTAAAGGGCCACTAATCCTAAAACGCTAGTCAGTTTGTAATCACAAGCAACTACCTATGTAATGAAACATTGACGTGAGCTTAAAGGTGTTGTCTAGGACTTTTTAAGTTGACGGCCAATCTTTGGAATAGGTCATCAATATCTGATCTGTGATACCTGGCTGCCCCGCCAATCAGCTACTCCCGAAATGCTCAGTTGTGGAGCTGTGCTCGAATAGGAGGCAGATATGCAGTACCTGGCTGCGGCCACTATGCAGTTGATGGAGCTGTGCTGTGCCACTAGGCACTTACGGCCACCGCTAGCATCGGGAACAGCTGATCAGTTGAGCTGCCGGGTATCGCACCCTCAGTGATCAGATATTGATGACCTAGCCTAAGGATAGGCAATGAATATAAAAGACCCGGACAACCCAAATTTTGATAAACATCTGGTTTGCAGATTTTTTTTATTTTACTTATTTAGTTATACACCACTTTAATGTACTTAAATGTAGGCATGGCTTAGTAGGATGTGAACTGCAGCCTGGCAGATTTACTATCATTTACCCCAGAAATGTAATCATATTATAGTGGAAGGTCTCAACTTCTGGCGGGTGCATAGATAGATATGCCAAATTTATTAAGAGATGTGCTTTTCTTAGCAAATTTGGTGCATCTCACCCAATCAAATTTTAGATTAAGGTTGTGTTCACACTAACTTTTTTTTGCTGAGTTTTTAGAGCAGAAACCATGAGTTTTGATTGGAGAGTTGGACAGATTCTGCTCAGAAAATTCAGCAAAAACACCCTAAGACTGGCATACGAAACGCCAAACTTCAATAAGATTTTCTGTACTTTCAGAAATCTTTTTGCATAAAATTTTTGAGTAGTGGGAGTCCGGGTGCTTAGCCCACCACTGATCTCTAAATTAACTGGTGAGAAGCACTCAGTCGAGCACTGCTCTCTTTGGAGACCATAGAAGGGCTCACAGGCCTTCTTTCTTTAGACTTGCAATAATGGGATGATAATAAGTCTTTGCCAGAAAGGGGTGCAACGTTAACTTGTAGCTCCCCTGCAGTTGCGTCAGAAAATCTAGGAAACGTTAAGGCACCCATACACATTGGACTAAAGTTGGTGAGATTGGCTGTCAGTGTAATTGTAAGAGGATGAACAGGAACAGTGTTGTCGGTTCGAGATGCGCTCTGGAGCCAGAACTATCGGGGTCGTCACCACTGTTGCCGGGGGACGACTTGTCTGTATGGGAAGGGCCTGAACACCTGACAGAAGGGGGCGTGGGGGAGATAAAAGGGACTGAGCGCGGGTCCACGGGAGACTTGGTGGGAAGGCAACTACCGAGTAGGACGAAGGTTGACTCCCTCTCCTAAGATCACCACAGCCACTGACGCCACCTCATTACGGACTGACTCACCCTCCCAGCCATTACTGAGGGTCCTTCTACTGACCCGATCCATAACGTGCGGTTTAGCAAATGCTCCTCATTTTCCCAAACTTTGTGAGTCCGTGCAAGGCCTTTCCTCTCCCGTGGCCTGCACGGCGGCGTGCTTCCGGTGTACAGCATCACTCCTGAGAAACCAACAGGAGGAACTTCATCCACTCATCAACGGACCCAAGACCCACAGACCCAGATACTTCGGCACGGTCAGGAGACAGTGCATCTCATTCCTACGCAGCAGAGCCAGAGACTTTGTTCACGGACTACGACGTCATCGGGAATTGTTCCAACAGTCCTCCAACAAGGACTCCAACCGATAAGTCATTTCTCCTCTATCCCCTTCCCTCTTTTGAGATAATGTATATTTGTTTGTGCAAGTTCAGTCTTCATATCGGTTGTGTCGTAGTCTACTCCTCTGCCTGCGTGGAGTAATCCCTGAATTCCAAGATAACCTGTTAAAGTAAATTCTTGTTAACCCCTTCTCTGCCTCCTGCTCTTTACTGCATCCGACGAACATTTACATAATGTCTATGGGGGCCTCCCATTCTTCCACCGACAAATGATATGCCGAGAGAAAAATCTAGATTGTTGAACTTCAATGCCCAATCCTTTTGGTTTTCCTGGAGATAAGCTGATGCACAAGTACTTTAGCAACAAATCTCCCACAGAGAGCACAGGATCGATCCTGTGTATGGAGGAGTCGAGAGAGAAAGATGTTGTCCAACGATCATTCAGCCAAAAGCTCTATAATGGGTATGAAGGCCTTCACCATTGGACTGTTGCCCTAATTTACTGTTTATAGAGGGAATATAAAAGGGACCTGACTGCAGGATCTGACTACACTGGGTTTGTATGAGGTCTGTAACCATGGAGTCACATGAGTCTATTAAATGTCCGATCAGAGTCTCATCGTTGGAACCTAAACAATTACTGGGATGGTGGGCCTGAGACGCATGTTTGAAAGTAGCAGCAGTTCAGCATGTGCACTGCTTAAAGTCTATGGAACTGACAGAGATAGCCAAGTACATTGCTTAATTACCTCCGTCAACTCCCTCCATCCTTGTAATCTGATGGATTTTTACTGAAGAACTCTTTGCCACCAGGGATGATAAATAAACCTCTCCAGGCCTCTAGTGATATTGCCACCTTCAAACATCCTGCATTTGTACATTTCGGCGCTGTAGACACATTCATGCCCTCGGCTGAAGATTTTATAATACATTTTGCTATTCCCCTTTAACGCCTCGTCTCACTTGTTCTTTTCCCATTCAGAAGTTTCCCGATCTCAGGGGAGAAGAACTTGTGAACACAAGATTTAAGGAAATGATTGAAAAACAAGGAAATGTGTGATTTATTTGACCCCTGCGAGTTCATGAAGAACATGTGCATCATGTGACCACTTCATTTTTAATGTTCCTGTTTTGTTTTTTTTAAGTCCAGGACATGTGAATCACGTACAGATCACATGCTGGATCAGGATAGAGCGTGGGCCTGTGGAAGACGTGTATGAATCCAAAGTGAGCCGCAGCCACACACAAAGCTGATAAAACCACAACAACAAAAAAACAAAACTAATAATGGATGAGAAATCGAGTACAAATGTCATCTTAAAGGGAACTTGTCATCAGGTTTCTTGACTCTAAACTCCTACTACCACATTGAGCGTCATCTAATAGGGATCCTAACAATCCGTTCCCTGCAGTCCTGAAAACTTGCAAAAAAATTATTTCTGCTGTACAGTTCTCTCGCTTCACATTACTGAGAGCTGAGGCCAATGAGCGGAAACGGTTCAACCTCGACACCTGCTGGGATCCTGCTAACCCAGCCCCTCCGCTTTTGGTTGATGGGATGACATCTTCATCACTATAGTAATTCAGTTGATGACTGTGGTATGAGTTGGATGTGTTATGGTGAAATGGGATGGCGGGCAAATTCTGGCCACTGTTGGCTTTACTGTTGTCAGACACAAGACTCATGGTAGCCCTCTCCTTTTCGTCTCCAGACAATCCCTCTTCCAAATTTCCCAAACAGTCTGAAGGGGGTTTAATCAGAGAAAATAACTCTGCAGAAGATTGAGGTAATGTTATTTTCTCGGATGAAGCCCCCTGTCACGGGTTTACCACGACAGAGAGTTTCCAGAAGGCGGCAGCTTCTGATTTCTCTTACTCCTGCACTGATTAGAAGCACTTCACCTTAATATTAAATGGTGCAGGTTTCTTTTAGCAGTACAGGGGTTAATCTGCTCAGTTGAGTTTTTGCAAGCTTTCCTGCCTTAAGGGTCTCAGCTGTTCACTGTTAGCCACTCCCATCTCCTATATATTCTGGACCCTGGCAAGCACTCATTGCCAGAGCTAGCTTCATGCTGCATGATTTAGGAGATGGTGGTTTGTTACTGTTGTTTGAGAAGGCATTTGGTGGATTTATCCAAGACTGTTGCAAGGTTTTGGTTGTGTGCTAATCCCCTTCTTCTCCTACTTTAGTTTTTCCCCATCCTCCACTCCTTGGTGTTTACCTCTGTTTATGTGAGTATATTTGTATCATTGGTATTTTACTTTATCCCTTTTTGTATTACCTTGCTAGTCTGGTTGGTGTATTATGGTACACTACTACTCTTGTCTTCCCTGGGTGGGGGAAGGGCACAGCCTGAGGGCGGATGCAGGAGTTGAAGCAAGATACGTGGCCTTGGCGTCTTCACCATCAGAAGTAATCCGGGGAACAGGGCAAGCTAGGGCACCCTTAGCAGTCGGGACACAGAAGAAGCCCCTGGTCCTGGAATACCCGACAATAGTCGTGACACCCCCTTTCTGGATAAGGCTTAAATGTACTTAACTGGAATAGTACTTTTTAAACGGTTGTCCACTACTAGGGCAATCACTTCTGAAACTAAATATTTGGCCCTGATAAAATAAAAAAGCTTATACTCACCTGACGTGATGGCGCCGTTCCAGCAGGGTCAGCACTCGTGGTCCCAGTCCTCGTGGTGCAGTTGTGACACATGAGTCAGGCGCCCAATTAGCACTGGCGTCACTATCCCCGTCTTCGTACGATTGAACTTGTAAAGGAAGTCCAGGCTGCAGCTGATCTGACTTTCTCATCATTTTCAATCCGTACGAAGGCGGGGACAGTGAAGCCGCTGCTGATTGAGTGCCGGGCACCACGTGTCATTCCACCAGAGCTCCGGAACTGCGAGTGCTGACACCGCTGGAATGGCGCTGGCACAGGGGATGAGTATAGGTTTTCGTAATTTATCGGGGCCAAACATTTAGTTCAAGAAGGGGGTTATCCTAGCAGTTGACGACCCCACTTATGGGTCAGTTCAGACATGATGGATCTGAGGTTTGTTGTATAATATGTGGGCGTTTAATGTCAGAGGGAAAAAAAACTAATGTGTGAAGAAAGCCTAAATGAATTTTCCTAGGATATAAAGGATTGCCTCCTGACTACTCATGTGTCCTGGGCAGACTGAGTAAAAAAAACAATGGGGTAAAGACCGCAAAAAGCAGGAGGCACCATTCAGCCCAAGACTGGCACTGTCTCAGTCCACCTGGTGCTGGCGACAGCCCTGGCTATGAAGCCACAGTCACTGGCAGTGTTATGGTGGCACTGTAGATGTAAGTAATTTAGGGCACTTTGGTTAAATTTGATATTGAGCACAAGGCATTATGATTAACACAATTTCACTGGCACAGTGTGATTGGTACTGCCAGGCTACGAGGCACTGCGACTGGCTGTGTTACGGGACACTAGCTGTCACTGTTTTGATGTCACTGAAGCTGCCACTGTTATGGGGGCACAATGCCATCTCAAGCAGGGACATGTAGCAAGTGGATGTAACAGAAACTAAATGCCCAAATGATAGATCAAATCCTGTATTTTCTATCATTCCATAGATGTGAGAAGATATAACCCAGCGCAGCAACGTTGTGTTTGATGGAAGTGTAATATATGTTATATAATCAGTTTTGTGGCTTTGTATCCCGTCCCTTCCCTCCGATGGTTGCTGGATGCTGTTGTGTTTTTTCTTTTTTCTTTTTTTAAATGCAATTTTGAAAGCATCTCCTGGCAAGGACATGTGGGCTAGAGATGGGCAACTTACACAACTTAGAGGTACTGCCAAATCACAGCCACGCCAAGGAGCTTACTTGGCTTTTAGAGCCAAGAAGTAGATGAGCCAGATCAAACACTCAGTGATTACAGATCAGTTGTGGAAAATACTGCATTGCAGCATCACTCAGTGCAGAATCTTCTAAACCTCCTCGATTCTCATAGGGACATAGCAATGGAATATTCTGTACCTTACAGACTTTGTAGCACTTATAGATTACATTATCTGGGTGCTGCAAAGTTTAAAAGTCATTCATTTATGGACAATTGTAGCTATTCTATTACTGCACTCTACAACTTGGCCACTAGGAGGCACTGCTGCTCTGAAGTCTTATTATCTTTGAATTAAAGACCTGGCACTTGCCTATATATATATATATTTTTTTTTTTACTTGGTTTAAATGCCGCTGTTCTCCTGAATCCGGCGTTGTTTTTCTTTTGTTGGCAGCTTCACGGTAAATAAATCTAGTCTTTCTAGCCAAGTGGGCGTGACCCCCAACTCTTCCCTGTGAGAATAATTATAAATTGGTTAAAAAACTAGATTTTGCATAGAAGGAAAAAGGGGGCCACATCTCAGGAATGGAGAAGTGAGGGAACAAAAAATAAATTCAGGACAACAGCAGCGTTAACACTATGCAAAAAAAATGACATTTATAGCAAGATACATGTTCTCTATCATGAACTGCATTTTATTTCATTAATCAATGCTACAAGCAAAGATGAAAAAAAAAAACAATGTAAAATGCTTCTTTCCCCACTTATCAGTCAATATAGTTTAAACATAGCCGGAGACAAAACTAGTGTGTGCACAAAGGGAGGGTTAGAGCTGTCAATCATCTCTAGCAGCACTGAAAAGAGTTGTCCGATTATGGTCTCAGGCTGTTCCTTTCTTCTCCATTATGGGGGCCGTAGCTAAAATATAGCATAAACATTTTTCACCATGTTGGACGGTATATATACAGTAAATGATAGGGGAGTTTTAAGAATCCATGTTGAACTGTGATTGGTTGCGATGGGTAACAAGGACAGTTTAGCTTTTAGGCCCTTTTCATCTTGCCTGTATATTTAGTT
This sequence comes from Oophaga pumilio, assembly GCA_009801035.1. Lineage (NCBI taxonomy): Eukaryota > Metazoa > Chordata > Amphibia > Anura > Dendrobatidae > Oophaga > Oophaga pumilio. Next base: position 30,760 of record VIAB01010164.1, on the reverse strand, counting down.
TTGTTTTTTTTTAATAAAAGCCATAGTAAACTAAAAAGCGTTTCCACTTAGTGTGCTATTAGTCAGCGATTAGTAAGTGCACTGAAGACACACATTCTTTGGCCATGAATTACTCGTGACCTAAGGAGGATACAGGACATCACCTGAGTTCACCTGCAGCACAAATAAAGGTTTTGCAAGACTTGGTGACCTTGTACTGTCTGCACAAAGAACAAATAGTTCAGGCACATAAGACATTTGCTCAATTCTGACTTGTGAGAGATTAGGAAGATCAATAAGAGGGGGCAGATCTCTATGGTACAACTTGGCATTAACCACTTGCCGACCAATGACGAAAATTACCATCTTGACTAGTTATGAGCCAAACGATCCGTAACAAATCAAATCTGTTACGAATTTCCCCAAAACTTAGGGATTTGGCAAATCTAACATTTTGAGAATCCAATTTTATGCAAATTCATCAGAATGACAGCCATTTTGCTTGGTCTTCACATCCTTATGCCACTTCCCTCGTCCTCAACTCGGATCTTGTTTTTTTCCGACACCAAGGCCCACTTGATGACATGGGAGGGCAATGCATGCCATTGACGTCAATGATGAGCGTAGCCCGCTACATGACCACGTGGGTCTCTGCATTGGAAGAGCAAAAGTCCTGTGCTGAGGACTGGGAAGCTGTGGTGGTGGTGATGGCGGCGTATGGAGACAGTTGAAAGCTTAGGACAGGAAATAATGATTTTTTTTCTAACCCCATTCCCTCTGATTTTACTTTGGGCCTGGAGAGTAGTAGAAGTAGAAGTGTGCTATTAATATTAGCAAATACCTCCAATTAAAAATGTAGTATAGTTCTTCTGGTAAGCTAAATCGCTTAACCCATGTGCAGGGCATTGCAATAGCTTAGGTATCCATGATTACGACCACTAACAACTAACTGGCACTATATGAGTGGTCGTGACTATGGATACCTAAGGTACTACAATACTCTGCACGTGGGGTAAGCGACATAGCGAATCAGAAGAACTATACTACATTTCTAACTGGAGGTATTTGCTAATATTATTATGATTACAGCTAATACATATTAGGATAGGCTGATCTTGGAGATGGAAATACGCCTTTAATGTCTTTTCATGACAATCAGGGTACTTTCGATTAGGACAAAATCGAATCTGATGGACGATTCTAGGGAATCTGCCTGAAAAGAATTTCGGGAGAATTGCTAATCGCTAATCATAACATACGTTGTTATCATGATCAACTCAAAGGGGCTGCACCTGCAAAATCAGCGGCAGGAGAGTACTGCAATCAAACTTGAAGATTTACTGGTGGGATCTGCGTTTCCTTAAATCCTGCCTGTAAACCTCCAAGAATGATGGCAACACTGTAGACACTGTCCATGTCTAGTGCTGTTCACACATATCAGCAGAGAAGCTGCATTCATCCACATAACATGATGATATGTATGCCTATTAAAGGGGGTGTCTGGTCTCAGAAGAAAAGTCTGTAGTTACTGGGCTATTTTTTGTATAACCTATCCCTGCTTTCCTCTTCTCCACAACTTTATCCCTGACCTGTCTGGTGTGTTCCTTGGTTTCCATGACGCTGTTTGATCCCTAATGTTTTTAAACAAACCTCTGAGGCCTGCACAGAACATCTGTAGTTATACTGAGAATAAATTATACACAGATGGACACAATATACTAATTATGTGACTTCTGGAGTCACTCAGGATTTTATTTAGGGGTATTAGACTACAGGAGGCTGGATACAAATGCACGCCACAATATTCAGATGTATGTTTTTAAAATATTTAGAAAACCATGTATCATTTCCTTTACACTTCACAAATACTGACTACTGCTGGTATCACATAAAATTCAAATAAAATACATTTAAGTTTGTGGGTATAACATGAAAAAAGTGGAAAAGTTCACAGGTTATGAATAGTGATGAGTGAGTATACTCGTTGCTCGGGTTTTCCTGAGCATGCTCGGGTGTCCTCCGAGTATTTTGGCATGCTCGGAGATTTAGTTTCTGTTGACGCAGCTGCATGATTTCTCGTTGCTGCACAGTCTGAATACATGTGAAGAATGCCTGTTTGTTAGGGAATCCCCACATGTATTCAGGCTGTCTAGCAGTGGCAAATCATGCAGGTGGGTTGACAGAAACTAAATCTCTGAGCACACCAAAATACCCGGAGGACACCCGAGCAACGAGCAAACTCGCTCATCACTAGTTCTGAATACTTTTTCAAGGCACTATGTAGTATACAGACCGTGAAATACAGTATGCTTGTGTAAAACTATCCTTATCTGTTTTTTCTGAGCTCCTCTTAACTGTTTTATGACCACAGACCACTGCAAAATTGAATGTGTTGAGAAACAAAGAGGCTGTAAAAGCCAAACTGTGCAAAATTTGTATTAACAGCAAATTGCAAAAATTATTTTTTAGCCCCAAATTTATGTATTTACGTAAAAATAAACAACATTGCCCCAATCTCTTTAAGAAAAAGGGTACATTTGTACGTGAATAAACATTTTTTTTATTACATAGCCAAAAATAAATGATTAAAAACTGAACATTAGTGTATGCGTTCCATCAAAATAGAAAACTTAATGATCTGAAATGCCAAGATGAAAGAGCAGAAAACCCAAAAATGGTCTGGTCATTGTGGATCTTCATTGTGTAGATGTTATGACAGCCAATGCACATTCACACAGGTAACGTACAAACCAAGGAGACAAATACCTGAATCTGACCGGTCTCTGTTCAGACTAGGAAAATCCCTTCTCTGACCCAGATCTGTCCCTGCCTCACCGCAGAGGTTGGCACCCTAAGATAATGCAATGGCGCCCCACTCGATGGTGGCTTACCCTGAATGTCCCTAGCAGCTCCTAGGATCACTAGAGTAGCAGTTCCCAAAGGAGTAAAGAAATCACACTCAAAACTACTGCAACCAACACAAACTACAGTACAGTGAATGAATCCAACAAAGTCTATCACCAGCAGGAAACACCTGTAGGGGAAGGTATATAAAACTACACCCTAAAGCTGATAGGACAGACAAAAAGAGTAAATGAAAAATATCTGTTACCCAAAACCGAAAGAAACAAAAATAACAGAACTAAAACACCCAAAGGAAAAGGCGTATCTGTTGTGGCTCAGTGGAAAGAGACGCTGAACACAGTACACAGAATCAAGGGTTTGTGTTATGTTTCGGTAGCTGAGGAGTGCAGGTAAAAAA